>PVIU01001646.1:136099-203073 GCA_004026605.1 Ondatra zibethicus
GTGGAGAAAAGGGAACACTTCTGCATTGCTGGTGGGAATGCAAGCTGGTACAACCCCTATGGATGTCAGTGTGGCAATTTCTCAGAAAATTAGGAAACAACCTTCCTCAAGACCCAGTAATACCACTTTTGGGTATATATCCAAAGGATGCTCAATTGTGCCACAAGGACATGTGCTCAACTATGTTCATAGCAGCTTTATTTGTCATAGCCAGAACCTGGAAACAACCTAAATGCCCCTCGATCGAAGAATGAATAAAAAAATGTGGTACATTTACACAATGGAGTACTACAAAGCAGAAAAAAATAATGACAGCTTGAATTTTGCAGGAAAATGGATGGAACTAGAAAGCATTATTTTGAGTGAAGTAACACAGACACAGAAAGACGATTATCACATGTACTCACTCATAGGTGGTTTTTAAACATAAGGCAAAGAAAACCATCTTACAAACCACAATCCCAGAGAATTTAGACAACAATACGGACACTAAGAGAGACCTACATAGATCTACATGGGAAGTAGAAAGTATAAAAAGACAAGATCTCTTGAATAAATTGGGAGCATAGGGACCTTGGGGGAGGGTTGAAGGAGGGAGGGGAGTGGCAGGGAGGGGAGCAGAGAAAAATGTAGAGCTCAATAAATATCATGGGGGGAAAAAAAGAAGAAGTAAGAAAAGGGAAAGTCCAGTGGCAAAAGGTAGTTGGGATATTATAAGTTAAGAAAAGCTGGCTAGAAAGCCAAGCTAAGGCCGGGCATTCTTAACTAAGAATAAGTCTATGTGTGTGGTTTACTTGGGAGCTGGGTGGCAGGCCCTGAAAGAGTCAAGGAGTCAAAAGAGTAAAACAACCATCATACAACAAAATGAGACTGAACTACTGATACACAAAAAATGGATAAACCTCAAAATAATTATGCTAAGTGAATGACGTCAGACACTACCCCCCCAAAAATTAAACGAGCACATACATAATTTCACTTGTGTAAATTTTAGAAAACGACAACTCGTGATAGAAAGCAGATCTACGGATCCCCAAAGACAGCAGCAAGGACTCATCAAGGACACAAAGCTACTCCTGGGGTCACAGCAGTTTTCTACCTTGACTGTAGTGATGGCTTCACAAGGGCATTAGAACACAGCAACATAAGGAGAAGACTACATGGCATTTATCTTGACTAAAGCTCTGGGACAGAGATCTTTCCACCCTTGGTGCTTTGGCCTTCTCTTGACTCCTCTGCTGGTTGTCTCCACTGTGGGCACCGATGTCCTGCGACTCTCATTTGGGTCCTATCCAGACACTTACCGCACATTCTGCCTGTTCTAATATGTACCATAATCTGGGTTTCTATAGCAGCCTTTTTCAGCTCTCTTGCTCTCAGTCTCGCTTCCCCTCTACTCCCATCTCAAAGTTCAAGCCCAATACTTTATCTGGTAACAGGCAAAGGCCTACCCATTGCCTTCCACATCCTCGACAGAGGCAGGGATTTCTGTCTTTCTCATTGTTGAATGCTAAACTACTAGATGGTTTCTTGGCAAACAGGAGATGTATACTGGGTGAACACATGATAATTTTGTAGATGATAAAAGAGAAGGTCAGGGGACAACCAACATTTAAAGAACCAAATAAATTTTTACAAAGATGTCAAAATACAAACAAGCAAATATGAGTCAAATCAGTCCTGAAACCTTAAACAGAGATCCTGGGAGATGAGATCAACAAACATAGAACCCTTTGAAACTTCCCAACGCTTCCCAAACCCTCCCTGCAATTGCCAGCCAGTTTTTCAACATGTTAATGACAAACTAGGGGGTACGGAGCTACCCACTTCACAGCAAGGATGTGAGAATCCCCTGAACAAACTCCACCCTTAAAATGATTCATCTTTCCCCAGATCAGAGCCCTGAAGAGGAGCCCTGAGGTTCTAAGGAAGTTACTGTAGAGACTTTACTTTCTAGACTATCACACATTGGACACAAACATGGATTAGCCTCCCTGGCTCTTCTGGAGAGATCCAGAAACTAATCAAGAGAATTCATCACATTGGTCACTAGTTAAAAATTTATGGATCGATTTTCCTGTAAAGACAATGAGACAGGGAATCACACCTTCCAGACCAAAGAGAAAGAGAGAGAAAAGAACCAAAAGCGGTAATAAGGGGGTGAGCAGATGACTTGCTCTACAAACATTAGGACCTGAGTTCAAACCCCTAGTGAGCATGTAACTGTGTAACCCCAGACCTTGTCTCACAGCAGCAAGAGCAAAGAGTGGTGGAAGAGAACACCTAGTCCTGTTCTACTGTCCATATGTATGTGTGCAGGCGGCACACATCTGTACACTCTGTGCATGCACCCCTCCACACACACATACATGTGCACACACAGGCACCCACGCACACAGGCTTTGCATGCACAAAATGGTAACCAAACATTGAGTCTGAGTGGTGTCTTCAAAGGTGTTCCAATAATAGAACAAGGTGTTACACAATATTAACTATGAGTTTTAAAGCCTTCCCTGCTAAAATTCATTTTTTTTATAACTAGGAGTAACAAGCAATTGCCACCAAGCCTGGAATATACGAAAATCAAATACTTTGCCTATTTACATATGGTTCCCTGAAGCCATTCATGATTAAAAATTGTACCGTTTCAATCTTCCTTCTAGAGATATCTGTTAGCTAGAAATGCATATGAAGTCCAATAAATTTAGAATATAATTGCCTGTATCCTATACAAATTGCTTCTCAATGGCTTCTACTCATGAAAATAGACCAAAAAGCAATGATCAGCTCATTATAAATCTGCAGAAGAGTCCCTAGTAGTGAGAGCAAGTCCCCAAAGACCTTAAGCTGCAGCTCATTTAAGTTCAGCAGAAAATAATCACTTCTGATCTGAGCTCCCAGGGCACCTTGGGAAGCACTCCGCGGCTCAGCCACACTCTCCGACTAAGTGACTGTTGAGTATTTCCCGCCTCCACTTGGAGACCAGGGCCAAGAGATTCCAAGAGTCTCGTCCAGATACAAAGTGGCAACACTCCACAATCACAATCTCAAGAGCACAGCCAACTTCAGTCAGTTTGTCAGGACAAGGAGAGATGGGCGGGACACGTCCTTGGGGCCCCATGCTGTCCAGATTCTTTAGCAATGTCCCACATCTTTAGCACTGAACACTTTAAAAGGCATGGGAAACAGACTGGCTTCAATATTACCACATGCTGTAACCTCTCTAGCCTACTGACCCCTAAGCAGGATTTGAACCCAAGGCTCTCTTTTTTTCTCTCTTTTTTGTTTTTATTGAGCTATACATTTTTCTCTGCATCCCTCCCTTCCTTCCCTCTCTCCTTTTACCCTCTCCTGTGACCCCCACGCTCCCAGTTTACTCAGGAGATCTTGTCTCTTTCACCTTCCTATGTAGATCCATGTATGTCTCTTATGGTCCTCTTTGCTGTCTAGGTTCTCTGGGGTTGTGGCCTGATTCTTCTTTGCTTTATGTCTCACCTTTACCACAGTTCTAGCAGAGCTATAAAGAGGTCAGAGCCACACACATCATTTGTCACTTGGAAGAAGTACAATCACTGGGGCATTTCAGGGCACGTGGTTTGCACACCACTTGACTTTCCATGGACACAGAGAAGGTAGAGAAGGGCTCCGGTTCACAGACTATCCTCATTCAGCCCACTCCAGTGCCCAGAGTGTGTGTGCTGGGAAGCATAAGCATGGCGGAGCAGCACAGATTAAGGGAGAGAAGAAGGCATCAGTACCAGAAAGGAGGGCTAGCAGAATATTCCCTCAACCACTCTAGAAACTGGACAGTACAACATTTTAAAAAACCCACATTCCCGAAGCCGCTAACTGCTCAGATTGGAAATGCACACCCATAAGTCACACAGCGTAGGAATCTGCCCTGTGAGGCCAAAGGTCTCTAGCCCTGCTCCCACTAGCTGCCAACAGGTGCCCAGTTTCCTCATCTGTTAAATACGGACAGTGCAAGGACGGTTATACATCCCTGAACAATGAGGTGCATTCTGAGAAGTATGTCCTTGGGAATTTTATTCCTGTAGGAAAAGCACTGAGTGAAATCCGCCAAGCACAGATGGTGCAGGCCAAACACTTCACTCCTTCTCTTGATGCACTCAAGAGCCGATGTAATATGTGATCAATGAAGCAACTCCCCACCTACCACAGCATAGAGTTTTGCCGTAACTTTCCTTTTAATAAATAGAAGACACACCAAAACAGAAAAATATAAAAAATAAACCTAGTAAATACATGACCCATGCAATCGTTTATGATCATTACCCAGGGATATGGACAGAGCTGGATATGTTATTCTTGCAAGGCAGACGGCACCATAGGCCTGTCCACATGTATCAGTCAGTAACTCACTGTGCTGTGATGTTACAGAGTCACTAGATATTAGAAAATTTTCAGATCCATTACAAGTTTATAAAGCTAACATCCTATGTGTGGCCATTGATTAAAACAGCCTTCCATGGAGCATGACAGTATTTCGCTTCTTCTTTAGTCACTGGGTATTGTGAACAAGATGAAACTGGCTAAAACATGTCAAGTACCTAAAGTGTCTGGCCACAGCAGGTGCTCAGGGAAGAACCCCCAAGCGCTGTCACTATTATTTGATAAAGTCTGGCCATCTTGTTGATTAGGAGAACAAAGGAATCACACTGCTCTGCTCTTACCTACTGGAATCCTGTAAGCCTCTCTTCCAGCTAGTAACTGCACATAGAAAGATTTCTTTAAAGTTTTTATTAAGATTTTATTATTTATTCTGTGTGTGTGTGCACACGTGCACGCGTGCACGCCTCAGCCTATATATGGGGAATCAGAGGGCAATTTGCAAGAGTCGGTTCTCTCCTCTTCACCATGTGGGTCCTAGGGACTAAATTCTAGGAGTCAGGCTTAGCAACAAGTGCCTTTACCCCCTGATCCATCCACTAGCCCAACAATTCTATGTATATACTATCTGCATTTTTTTTTTTACTCTTTACCAGTCTTAACTACTCCCTATCATAGATGCTTCATAGACTCTATTTGTTAAAAATTTAAATACCTTTCTTGATCACCCATGAAAGGGAAGTACAACACAATGATGAAATTTGGAACAGGGCAGCAGAGCAGAACACAAAGACAGCTCTGTGGCCACCCACCCGTACTATCACACACAGGGCAGCAGGTTCTGTGGCCACCTCTTCAGAAATAGCTAACCAACTCCATTGTTCCCTGTAGAATTCTTAAATCCCCAAAAGGCTGTATTCGAGATCAGAGGACTTTGGCTCCTCCCTCCTGGACAGCACTGAAAATTATTACTTCAAGAGATTTTTAGGTTGCAACCACTATTCGAGATGCCAGGGAAACTGATGAAATTTCCAACCACTCAACTTGTTCCTTGTTTTGGACTGAAAGTCCAAGGTAAATTTAGAAAAGATATTAGTTATCCTGAGGAAATTTTTGAGACTGGAAAAATGAAGAAATTTAAGAATACCATAAGATGGATTTTTTTGCTTTTTGTTTTTCTCTTAAATCACTTTTCCAAAATAGCCATTTAAACAAACAAAACACAAGAAACAACAAAAATCAATAAAGAAACTGGGATTGTCAGGAAACAATGACTTAAAAGTTCTAGTTCATCTCTCGGAAGACTCAGTACCCTAGTTTACAAGGGCTTCCCGCACTCCTTTGTCTAATCATCAGGTGATAAAGGAGTCAGTGGTCCTGCTGGCCTCCGCACACTCAGTACCTTTACTAATCCTCTTCTGAGAAACTCTTGGGGACCCTAGATAAATAGAAACAGAACAGCAGGAAAAGATAGTTAGGTCTCCGAGTTGGCAATCTACAGCGCTCTGCTCCAGGGCATCGGGACCTTAGAGAAGACACGGAAACTGGAATGTCTGCCTACAGAAGCCACTTAACTGCTTCTGTCAAGGAGGGTCTTATAAAACTGATAGGAAGCCAAGAACAGGTCCATACCTGACAGATCCCAAGCATCGAGATGGTGATGTCAGGCATAATAAAGCATTTTGGCAAGGCAAGAATGTACACCTGTGAGAACCGGGAAAAACTTGACAGGTTCCTGTTTTCCTAGCTCTTCCTCAGCAAGCTAATTGTGGTGACTGAACAGCCAACCGTGAGCATTAAAGAACAGCAATTGGCTGTATGGATCCGACGGCTGCTCTCCTGGGCGATGGGAAGACAAAATGACAGCTGTGCTTACATGCAGAAATATTCTGCACACAGTGCAACAATGAGCCAGAGTGCATTTAGATGGGGAAGAGGGATGCTCTGCAGACTGGTGAGCCAGGATGGAGGGGGAAAGGACACACCAAACACAAACATCCGTGTGACTCTGGTCACACTACCATCAGAGCAGACTGTACCTTCACAGCTATAGCTGTACACGGCCACTGCTGACCTGTCCACCAGGTTCTCATCGTGATGCCAGCTCACCGCCATTTTCCCCATGCCAAAATAAGGCTCCTCTTTCAGGTATGGCATTTTCTGAGGATCCATGAAGTTTAGCAAAGTCACGTTGTAGGCTGCTCTGCTCTTAATGTCCACTTCGTCATCACAGGATGACCCCATGCCAACCCTGGGGAACTCTGCCATGCACAGTGGCACAGCATCTTCGTTGGCCTTCTCTTTGATAGCCAGTTCTTCCAAGGCCTGGACGGTCTCGCCCTGCAGGTAGTCATTGAGCTTGAGGAAGGTCTGACACGCAGCAGCGATATCAGCCTCTGTGTAATTGATGGTGCCGCCCTTCACTGGCCAGGGCACTGTGAAGAGTCTGGTGTTCAGGTACTTGTAGGTGCAGCCTGGGTCCCCAATGAGGATGCGAGACACTGGGGTGAGCACATCTTTGCCTTGGATCCTAACCACGTCCCGAAACAAGCAGCCATGCTTATGCAGTGCGAGGAAGGCCTCAGGGACCTCTTTATGCAGCTCCTCGGATATGCTGCCGGCTTCCCGGAGCACCAGTTTAGGATATTTCAGCTGCCACTAAAATGAAACCAAAGGGGAGAAATGGGTATAAACGGCTATTATATTATTATTTCCAAAAGGCTATTATATAAGGATCCAGGAAGAAATTAAACTACCTTGTGGCTTTTCCAAGCAGGGTTCATATCTTGCCGGTCTAAAAAGCAAAAACTTACACAAAACTGACAGGAGACTCTCCAGTGAGCACTGTCGGGCTGAAGCTCTAACTACTGACAATCTTCAGCACCAACAATAAATGAAAACAATTTGGCCTTTGAATTCCCAGGCTTCTTGTGCCTTCAATCTCTCTTGGTTTTGCAGAAAATATAATTTTATTTGCAAACTAATTATTGTCTACTGTCAATGCCAGGTTGTTCTGACTCAGCCAGAGTGGCTAATTTCTCATGCCTTTACACACACTATCAGCCCCAGCCTACAAATACAACACTGAAGCATCCAGGTGCTGGGGACGCTTGCCCTGAGTCACTGGTAAATGTCAGGCCAGGATGTACGGGCTGCAGTATCTGTCTGGCTCCAGTGGGGGTGATCTTAACTATTTGACTGAACCCCTTCCAATTACTGCCAAACTGGCTTCTGGTTCAACAAACTCACCTAAAGAAAACTCACCTCTCTGGAAGTGAAGACATTAAGTTCTATGAACACAAGAGTCATGACAATGTGACTCATGACTACAATACTAGTGCCCAGAATATTCTATAAAAGGCAATTCTACTGGTGTCATGAGAATGGGGTATTCAGACAAATCCCACCCACTAATATAGAAACACACACTGATGCTGCTCAGGACTGTATTGGCTTTCCTGGCACCACTCCAGCTCCTCAGCACAGAATTTATGCTTGTCCCTAAAATTTCATCTGAATTGTTCCCTCAGTTTCAGGCTGAGTCCTCAAGGAAAAGCCTAGGGATAGCAACCCACTCATCTGTCCTCAGACCACTGTGCTGTTCAGGCCTTCACGCATGGAGAGGTAACATGCTTGTTCCTGTGGGTGTGTGCATGTGTACATGCAGATAGATGCACACCTGTGTGCTTATGTGTGCAGAAGCCAGAGATCAAGGGTCTCTCACGGTTTGGCTAGGCTAGCTCCAGGAATGGGCCCGTCTCCACCTCCCCAGCATTAGGATGGCAGACGTGTACCATGACTCCTGGCTTTCTACATGGGTACTAGAGATACAAACTCAAGTCCTCAGGCAACAGGCTATCTGTTACTATAGCATAACCTAGCTCATTCTGCTTCATTTAGAGGGCAATCCCGCAAGATTTGACAGGAAGTATACAAAAGAAAAACAAATTCATCAAGTCTGACCATGGAAAAAGAACTCACTAAATAAGTTAGAGTCTGACTATCCTGCTCTCAGAAGCCTCATGTCTCATGGACATGACAGGAAAGGGAAGAGGTATGTGAAGCACTCCTGGGGATGATCATGGATGTACCATGAAAGGGCAAAGACATGTGGAATACTCCTGGGATGATCATGGATGTACCATGAAAGGGCAGAGACATGTGGTACACTGCTGGGATGATCATGGATGTAACATGAAAGGGCAAGACATGTGGAACACTGCTGAGATGATCATGGATGTAACATGAAAGGGCAGAGACATGTGGAACACTGTTGGGATGATCATGGATGTAACATGAAAGGGCAGAGGCATGAGGAACACTGCTGGGATGATCATGTGAACCACTGCGGTGTATGGCATGGATGTAATGGGAAAGGGCAGAGGCATGTGGAGCACTGCTGTGTATGAACATGAATGTAACATGACAGGCCAGAGGCACATGGTATACTGCACATGGCACACTGTTGTCCACTGCCAGAGGTTCACCCAGAACTTATAGAGTTTCTCTACTTCATTTATCACAACTGCAAAATGGAGGCAGCAACGGCACACTGTTCTACTACACAGTCTAGGAAGACAGCAACAGCACACTGTTCTACTACACAGTCTAGGAAGACAGCAATACAGTCTTGTAAGCAGAGAACATTATGGAACCTTGTCCCAAAACAAGGAAGGGAGAAAGGAGGGGAAGGAAAAATGGAAAAAAAAAAGTTCTACAACTATTATTTTGTTTATACAACTAACAACAGATCATTTACTTATACAAGATCTATTTTATGGTAGCCATGTTATAGATAGTGTGTCAAAGACAGTTTTTAAAGGATTAGTGGATTTGAATGTATGTTTTTTAAATGTTTGTAGAAAATGAAACATACAATTAATAATCAAGCTCTGATTGAAAAAATATTTGTAATCCTATGATAAAAACCAGATTAGTATTCTTAATAAGAGGTCAACTGATTCAGTTATGTTTATTATATATAATTTATATTATGTATATGTGACACACATGTTGCATATATATATACACACATATATATATCACATACACACATAATAACAATTAAAGAAAAAGAGGCCACTAATTTAAAAAAGAGCAAAGATTAAAAAAAAGTGGTCAAAAGTTGAAAGTGCTACCTTCTGGGCATGTACTTTATATATTTTAATTTTGTCCTTTGACTTTTACATGATATTCTAAGCTAGATGTAAACTACTTTGAATAAAAAAATCAAGGAAAAAGACCATTTTGAAGGCCTCAAAAAGATAAAATGTGTAGCTGGAGGCCAGGACTCCAAATGATCCCAACAATTTTAATTTATTTTGTTTATGGAAATTCTTACACTTGCCAGAAATTTATTCTTGATATAATAAGATGATACAGAATCGTCAACCATCTCCACCAAAACATCTGCCTTATTTGAATCTGCTGTTTCTGTCACACCAAGGGTTACTTTATTGTGATGAGAACAATTAATGAGAGTGGGCTAACTCTGCCACAGTCTCAAGGAAGATGAATGGGATCAAAAGCCTCCCCGACGTGTCCTCGTCTACCATTTAGACAGCGGTTAATCTAGTACCTGGTGCACAGAACAGCCATGGAACATTAGTTATGAATTGTCTTTAGAGAACAGCAAGTAACTTTGGAGAAGAGATGAACATTAAATAATCTGAGTTCATCCTGTCAGGCGAGTAAGTTCACTTTCCGTTTAGACAGGTATATGAGGAACATCAGATAAAACACAGTAATTTGGAACAGCTGTTGGCAGACTTTCAAATATGTTGGCGTAATTTTTTTTTATTAATCCTGTTAAAGTTTTTCTAGGGAGTACACAGTCATGAAATTATATTATCGCTGGTTTGGTTGCACACTATATTTCTTGAGCTCTATGAACACTTCTAGGGAATAAAAATAATGTTTAGTTTCGTATTTGGAAAGGTATGGTAGCCATAATGTGCCAATACGCAGACCCTATCCAGTGGCTCAGAAGATCTGCCATGCTGGCTCTCCAGAGGTGAGGCTTTGTCTTTGCCGACTTTAATGCACTACATACGAATTCTATCTTTTCCTCTCCTACTGGTCTGAAATAACTTCATCATTCGGAGAAGACAGGCATGGTACTGAGTGAATAAAACACTCATTTACAGGAGGTGAACTCAAATGAGGCCCAATAGAACTATCTTCAATTTACAGAATTTATCATCTGTAAGGAGCCTGGGACATGTTCCACCTGACGGCGTCAGTGGCCCGGTCTAAAGACACCATCTATAACCTGCTGTCACATCCTTTGCTGGTAACACTTCATGCTATGCACTATGGTGCATCCTGCACACTGTCCTTTATGATATTTTCTACATAATTTTTATTAAAAATACTTGCAACTTGGCAACAATCCCAACACTAAAAGGCTACATACTCACTTGGCCCAGCCTTCAGCTGTATGATGCCAAGTGGGACCCAGAGAAAGCACACGTCTGAAGACCTGTGTAGGATCTGTTATAGATTGTCACAGCCAGGCTGGTAAAGTCAGAGCCCTGCTGGTGACACAGTGTTGGTTCAGGCATTGGTTCACTCAACAGCTCATGCTACTCTGTGTGTTCATGCAATATCCAACCAGCACTTGTTAGGCATCAGACACGGGATAGAGTCCATAAATATGCTGATAAAACTAAGCTAGGTCCTACTGATAACATCTCACATAACTGCATGGACAGGACGGAAAGTAATGGAGTAGGATATTACCAGGGCAGAAGTACAAGCACATTGTTACAGGAGGACAGTTGGGAAGAAAAGAATGGAAAAAAATCCTCATTTGGGGGCTCACAGACCAGTCAAGCACACACCATCTGCAAAGCCCTAAGTTCCAAGAATGCGAGAGAACAAAAGATCCCCACACTGTCTTCAAGCTTGTATTCTGGGAAGGAGAGCCACATACAAATGAATAAATAAAAGACCGTGTATTAAGATGGCAGTGAGTGCTTTAGAGGAAAATACAGCTGAGGGCACAGGACTGGGCTGCTGTGGTAAGTGCACATCTCACATCTCTCTGGCAAGGTGACCTGAGGTCAGAAGAATGAAAGAATGAGGATGCCAGCCCTGCGAAGGCCTGAATGAGAGAGCTCCAAGTGAAGGGATCACAGTACAAAAGTTTTGGGGTAGGAATATGCTTGGCTCATTCCAGGAAAAGGAAGAGGAAGAAGGCCACTGTAGGAAGAGGATGTGAGTTGAGGGACTGGGAAAGCAAGAGCAGGTAAGAGAACAGTGAGGAACTGGGTACGCAGCACTCTATAAGTCAATGTCCAGTGCCAGGCTTCTAGGCTTCTACTTGGAATGAGCTGGGAAGCTACCAAGGGACTCTCAGCAAGAAAGCAGATAGAGTTAACTAAAAGAAAGCTCTGGGGTTGGGTGGGGTGGAGTGGGGTGGGGTGGGATGGTGAGTTGGCTCTGTGGGGAAGAGCGCTTGCTGCCAATCCTAATCACCCATGTGGTGGAAGGAGAGACTGACTCCCACAAATTGTCCTCTGGTTTCTACATGTGCACCATGGCACAGCACATGTGCGCACACAGGCAAAATAAATGAATGAAAAAAATGTTAAGATTTCCCCAGATATTATGTTGAAGCAGAGGAAGAACGGAGAAGCCGGGAGGCAACGGCTATGGGGACAGTAGCAGTTTGGGCCTCAGGGGAAGCAGCAGAGGCAGGAAGCGGCCAAGTGATGCATTACAAGTGGGACTTCCTGGGACAGTAACAGAATGCACAGTGTTTACGTAAGGACACTTCTCTTAGGGTGATAGGTGGATGCCAGACAGTATCAGGGAGAAGGGTGCTGGCAGGAACAATGACAGAAGGAGGAGGGCAGAGCAGGGCTGGAGCACAGCAAGGTGTCCCCAACACTGCTGTAGGTGCGGGTCAGACTCTGGACTCAGGTAGTCTGGGTCTAACTGCCAATAGCATTGTAAGTGATAAGTGGACATGTCTAGTTTGAACTTTACATTAAAAACAAGAGACTCGCAGGCGGTGGTGGCGCAGGCCTTTAATCCCGGCACTCGGGAGGCAGAGGCAGGCAGATCTCTGGGAGTTCAAGGCCAGCCTGGGGTACAAGAGCTAGTACCAGGACAGGCACCAAAGCCACAGAGAAACCTTGTCTCAAAAAAAAAAAAAACCAAAAAAACAAAACAAAACAAGAGACTCAACAAAATGAGCAAAGCGAGGAGGTAGAGGAGGTACGCACTGAACACACTTCTAAATAGCACTGTTCTGATGGCACTGCAGGACACCTGTCAGGGCAGCACTGACACTCTACAGGTAGGAGATCAACACGGGCGTCAACTGTGCTGGCAAAGGCAGAAATCTGAGACATTCTGGGTAAGTAAAATTGCCAAGACCTAATGACTGCCCAGGGGACAGAAGCAGTGAGGAACAGTTGGAGGTAAGATCCCTAGCCTGAAGAACAAGACAAGGGGACCCCACTAGAGGAAAAAAAATGAGCCAGTGCTGGAAAGGACGGAGCCTTAGTAAAATGTAAGTCATGCCTCCTGTCACCTCTTCTCACTCCTGGGCAAGTCCCCCTGACTGTCAGCATCCGACCTCACAGCCTCTGCTCTCAACTCTCACTCCATCTTGGCAGCTTCAGGCGTGTCCCCTTTCAAACACATCTCAGAGCCCTTGTTCCTAGACCAGGACTTCCCGTGTGTGTGCTTCTCGTCACATGGCTCCTTTCCGTACCTCCCACACTAGCCATCCCACAAGGAAGCTCAAGAAAAGCAGGGATCTCTGTCACCTTTCGCAACTTTATCTTTAATTCCTAAAACACTGCAGAGCCTCGGTGGGGAGGCTAAAGCATGCAATTAACTAATATGGATCATACTGCGGTGGGGTGGGGTACCAGGAAGACTTTCAGGTAGAACCTTCTAGTATACAGTCAGGACTGAGGGGGGTGGTCACAGGTAAGCAAGAATGGGAAGAATTTGGGGCCCCTAAAAAAGAGGTGAGTCATCTCAGAAAGACTAAGAGATACAGGGAAAGATGGAAGTAGCAGAATGTAACCCAGAGAGCCAGATAGAACAATCCCTGGTCTGTAGACTACCAGCCGATAAATCTCAAAAAGGCTTTAACTTTCTCTGCGCCTCAGTTTCCTCTGCTCTAAAGTGAGCTTTACAGCAGCTGCCATGGAGGACTGCGGTGGTATTTAAGTGAGCTAATGTGCGCAATGCTCTCGGAACAGCACTGGTGCCGCCTGGCACAAAGGAAAGCGCACAGTAAGAGAGCCTGGGGATCCACACTATTTCCCAAGGAGCACACTGGGAACTGGTGAACAGCTTTGTCTTCTGACTGTGTCACTGCTCATTTCCTGGTGTCCTGGGGCAAGCTAACAGAAACTCCCTTTGCTGTTCAGCTTCTAGCTGTAGATACTGATGCTTTCTTGGTTCTTTATTTCCCCAGGTGTTTTGAACTAGAACATGCCCCCAGAGAGATTGAGAAACAGCCCAGTCTTGGAGTCGATCAATTTGAGTCCTGCTTTCAGTTCTGAAGCCCAGACTCACACTCTCCTGATGCTTAAAACAGTAATGATAAGACCTGCTGGGTATCTCAAACTTGAGGGGGACAGTTCTGACTCCTGGGAGAAATAAACAAGGGTGACAACTAAATACAAGAGCATTCACAAAACCCGACAGACTGCCTGGCACTGGCTAAGAAACAAGCAACATGCCCACATGGTAGGTGCATGAAATCAGAAATCAGAAACTTACCACAAGCCTGTGTAAGAGACCCAATGTCAGACTTGACCCATCCATTCCCGCCATTCATAGATATTTTCAGTCACAGTGAATGGGTAAAGACAACATCGTATATATACAATGGAATACTACATAACCACAAAAACGAAACCCTGTCGTTTGCACCAACATGAAAGGAATGAAAATATTAACTTGAATGAAACGAGCCAGACACAGTAGGACAAACAACACATGATTTCACTGAATCCTGTAGAACATAACTGAACACAGGTGTCTAGAGATGGGGAAAGAGAGCACGGAGCTGGAACAGAAAGAATTAAGAGACGCGTGAAGATTGGGAAGGATGTCGGGGGAGAAGAAAAGCAGCCTCGAGAGCAGAAGGATCACTATGGGCACATATACAGGAATACCACAGTAGACCCACTAATTTATACAATAACATATGCTAATAACCACACATATTTTTAGTTTATCTCTTAAGAGAATAAGTTTCCTCCAACTGTCGCTGTTTTGCTTCTGGTTTGTTCTGTTTGCTGAGGGTCTGGCTCTGAGCTCCTGGGCTGGCTCTTTCCTGCCAGCTCAACCACCCCAGTGGCTGGGTCTGTGAGCATTCCCCACAGCACAGACTGTAAAAACAGAGCTTAACAGAAGTACTGGGCTTATCAGCAGATGTATTTAGCATGATTAGGTACTGATAACTGATTTTTAGAATGAGTCTTGGGAAATTAGAGAGCCTGGAGGGGTTGTCTGTTTGCATCTGTTTTTTTTCCCCACTGTCCCTGGTGTGTGGATGGTTGGAGTAAAGCGGGCTCTAACCTTTCCCATTTAGTTCTTCATGTTGTTCCTGTACAACAGTGAGGTGGAAGTGGCTGGAAGCGATACTGGGACAACTGAGTACCTGAAGGTATATGTCAACGGGAATATTAACAAGCACTTGGAAGCGGACTGCTTTTGCTTGCTTTAAAGGGGCTTTTAAAAATTACTTTTTCTTTACTGTAAAACAAGTACATGTTTGCTGTGGATAATTTGGATAACTAGATAAGCTAAAATGAGAGCAACCTATCACAACTGAATATAATATTTCTGTAATCATTCCTCTATTTCAAGATGCCATCTCCTGAGGAAGTGTGTATGTGGGTAAAATCAAACTGCAAACTACCCTAGATTCATTACATAACTGACTTTTAAAAGTAACGAGGTATCATGACCCACACCTGTAACTGTAGCCCAAAGGATGCTGAGTTAGAAGGATTTTGAATTCAAAACCAGTTTGAGGGGATGGGCTGGAGAGATGGCTCAGCTTCAGTAGAACCTGCTGCTCATTCAGAGAAGTTTAGTCCCTACAATGGGCAGTTCATAACCACCTGTAACTATGACCCCCCCTCTGGTCTCCATGGGCCTCTGCACACATCTGTACAGACACATACATTCACATGAACAAATAATCTGTTTTAAAAATCAGCCTGGCGCCGGGTGGTGGTGGCACACGCCTTTAATCTCAGCACTTGGGAGGCAGAGGCAGGCGGATCTCTGTGAGTTCGAGGCCAACCTGGGCTACAAGAGCTAGTTCCAGGACAGGCTCCAAAGCTACAGAGAAACCCCGTCTCAAAAAAAACCAAAAAAAAAAAAAATCAGCCTGAGCTATATATAGTAAGACCCTGTCTCAAAAAAAAGTGCTAATATATTCATCATTCACTCAAGCAAACTATGGATGTGTTAGACTCCAGGCACTGAAAAACATGCACAAAATTAGAGAAAGAAGCATATTTAAGCAAAATCATTTCAGGGGCTAGTGTTTAGTTGTCAATACTTGCCTGCCATGTGTAAGGCTTTGCACTCAGACTGCCAGCATAACACCAAACCAAGCCAAACCAAACCAAAATTAACACTATTAAAAATGGGTGAGAGGATAGAGAAAGAGAACAGAGGGAGCAGAGACAAGTCTCTGGGCTCAGGAGGTTCAGGAAAATTCTATGGAATGGCCCAGGAACGATTCACAGCCTCCAGCACACAGGTGTTCTGCAAGTCAGGGAACACACTGACAGAAG
The DNA here is from genome assembly GCA_004026605.1 of Ondatra zibethicus. Classification (NCBI taxonomy): domain Eukaryota; kingdom Metazoa; phylum Chordata; class Mammalia; order Rodentia; family Cricetidae; genus Ondatra; species Ondatra zibethicus. The sequence goes on from PVIU01001646.1 coordinate 152,236, forward strand.
GTGGAACAAGAAGGCTCCACACAGGAAGCTGCAAAGCTACTCAGAGGAGGGGCAAACATCCAGCAGGGGTAAATCCCAAAGGACTGAGGGAAAAGATGCAATGACAGTTCACTGTAGATGGGAAGCAAGGGGCTGGCATGATTTCTGGGACAGCCAGGACAGAGAAGAAAACCACAGACCTGAGAGTGCCCATAAGCTGAAGACAGGGTCTTAGAAATGAGAGTGACCTAGAAATCAGATTCCAGGTGGGCAAATGCCTTCTACCCTCCCTTCCTTGATTGTCAAGGTTACTACGGACAAGCCGGCACTACCAATGGTGATATGGTTCTATTCCCATATTTCAAATATATGTTCAAGCAGGAAAAAATAGGTGAAATTTCACCATATTTTGCTCGTCTAGCACACCTCTCTCTTTTATTTTGAAAAAAATTCAGTGTTTCTTTCGGGACATCATCCGTCTTAACCCCACACACTCACCCATGTGGCTTGAGTGAGAATGCTCCCACTGAACCCTAGTCCAGAGAGGCACATGAACAAGCAAACACAGTGAGCCCAATCACGCTAACTCAGTCACTGGCTGGGGAATCTGGGGGAACATAAGGAAAGAGCCTACCAGTCTCTTCTACAACCTCAGATGCTAAAGACCACACATATCCCTTGAGCTGTCCAAGTCCTCCCAGGCTATCAGGTTAGAGCCAACTCAGCATGAACACATACATGGGACTGTCAAACCCAGAACCCCAGAAAAAGAATGGTCAGGGACAGCTTTTGAGGGGCTGGGCACACCAACATGCTTTGAGATTTCTAAGTGATGCCAATAAATCCCCTTTCCCATTCCAATTTGAGTGATTTTGAATTTTTTTGGTCATATATAAGGGAAGAGTACAGAATTCAGAGTTAGAGATGTAGAATCCCAATACTGCTATTCAATGGACTAGGCAGGCAGCGCAGCACACTCTCAAGGTGCAGCTGCACACTGAGGGTGAAAGCTTCACAGAGGAGCCAAAGCCTTAATGAACTCTTAAAGGGTCAGCCACCCAGGAGGAGAGGACAAGGTTATATTCTCTGCAGGACAAAAACAAAAGAAAACAAACAAAAAGCCAGCGTGAGCAGAGAGGTGCAAAGGTAGGAGGGGCCATGGATGCTGGGGAGGTGAGAATGGTGTGCTGTGTCTAGACAGAGTCCGCAGAGACAGCAGACTGTGAGGGAAGGCATGTGCTCTGCAGTCTCTGCACAGCCTGGGATCAGGCCTAGCAACTTCACTGATCAAATATGGAGGCTACAGACTGATAAAAGTATTAAAACATCTTACCTGCTGATAGAACTCATCATCTTTGGGGGTCAGGTAAGGAAGCCAAGTGTCTTCAAGCTCCTCAAGAAGCCTCAGTTTCTGGTTAAAAATAAGAAATACATGTTACTGAGTATAAAATGACTTCAAATATAGGCCAATAAATTATTTTCCAATAAAACACACACAAAAATCTTAATGAACTTGAATGTGTAAACTTTTAAAGATCTACATTAAGAGCCAACTATAAAATAGACCAACTGAGTCATACACACTTTACATTGTAAGATGTATAAAGCATTCTTTCAAAACTAATTCTGCTCCCTGTCACACTTCATGAGATAGTTCCAGACACTCCTCTTCCATCTGTGCCATCGGGGGTCTTTCTCATGACCTAGGTGACCTAAGAATCAGTCAATACAGTCTCCCATATCTTGCTGCCCATACAACCTGAGTCTCTGTTAAGCTCTTGGTGATGTCAACCCCGGACGCTGGGGGAGTTGGGATGCTCACTCCTCCGGGAACCCTTATTTGGATGTGCCCACTTGCAGTAGTGCCCTTTTTTAGATTTGTTTTATCTTATGTATGTAAGTCTTTTGCCTGCATGTATGTATGTGCACTACATGCATGCCCGGTGCCTGTAAAGGTCAGAAAAAGGTGTCTGGCCTCCAGGAACTGCAGTTGCACATGGCTGTAAGCTGACACGAGGGTGCTGGGAACCGAAGCTGTGTCCTCTGGAAGAACAAGCACTTGTAACTGTGGGATCATCTCTCCAGCCCCAAATAGTTTCTTTTGAAAAGTAATCTCTCATCTCAAACATCACTACAAATTTATGGTACGCCTCTTTGCTTTCTTATCCAGTTTTGAAGCACCTTTTTGTAATTATCCATCCAGTATCGTCTAAAACCGAGTCTCCGTCAGACAGCACTAACTAACAGGACAGGTAATTGCAACAAGAGATTTTACAATGCTTCACCTTATATTCAGGCATCTGCACAGTCCACATTTGCATGTAGTATATACAATGTATTACATGCACACAGAGAGAGAGAGAGAGGGAGAGAGAAAGAGAGACAGACAGACAGACAGACAGAAAGAGGTTCATACTAATTATTTGGAAGAAAGAATAGCAGAAAGAGCATCACCAGGGCCATTGTTAGGCAGCAATGAAACACTGTAAGAACAGGAAGGTGTGCCGTTGCTCCGGACCAGTGCAGGCCTACCCAAAAGAGTACACCTTAGCACACACAAACTCTGTTTTATTCCCTGCAACTCCATAAGTCACTGATTTTATGCAGTGCACAGTCAGTCAACCAGACATGGCAACCCAGAGTGTTATCCCCCTCCACACCAAGCAGCCTTCACTCACAAATCTATCACAACCAGAGCAGTTCCGAGTAAACACCCCCTTTTGACCCAAACTTTCTAGACCTTTTGCATTACAATACAAAATAGATATCACAAAGGGAATAGAAATCTAACTAACACATTTATAAAAACAAAACAGTGTGTTCCAGTCGCATATGATTCCACTCGTGTAATCAGTCTTCCATTTTGATGGCATTTTCTTACCCAAAATGCTGAATGACTTCCTAATTAAGGTGTGATCAGTGCTCATTAGGAAAGACTTAGGAAAGTACATAGGACAAATCATTTAATTTACTAATTAGGTAATGCATTCTCTGCTCTCAGCAGTAGCCACTATTACAGTTAAAAAAGAACTAATGATATTTCCATGAACATACATTTTCACACTTATGTACCCTATCACTACCTTAACCAAAACCCTACACTTCCATTTCATTTGAAGCTCAGGAAAGCCTGCATCCCCTGTGATCCTTTTACTGGTTCGTAGGACTTTTTATAAACACAAAGCACTACAATATTTATAAATGCCACCAAAAAATTAAACATTGAATAATTCAGAAGGTCCACCTGGCAGATGCCACCTTAAAAGTCTCTGCATTAAAGCTAATCCATGTATAAGGATATATATATTTCCAAGAGAAAATCCATATGCCATCTAAGACAGGCTGAAGAGCAAGAGATCTGTCTCAGAGGCCAACAAGCATCAACAGAGGATGGACCTCTTTGTAATTAATACTTCAAGTAAATTATTGTGAAAACACATTTCTCAGCTCAGCTGAGGTGCAGACCACCAGACATGTGTAAGCCTGAAGACACCCAAAAGACTGTACCAAAGGATGAAATTCTTCAAGAACACTCCTACTATGGAGAAAGCAGAACAGCAATGGCCTTCCTCTACAGGAATTCAAAACATTCTGCTTCCGTTGTGGTGTGTGTGTGTGTGTGTGTGTGTGTGCGTGCGTGCGTGCATGCGTGCATGCACGTGCACATGTGCATTTGATGTTGTTGTTGTTTGCTTGTTTGCCTGACAGCATAGCAGGCTAGCCTGAAACTTGCTATGTGTCCAGGCTGGCCTCAAATCCAGGTATCCTCCTGCCTTGATCACCCAAGTGCTGGAATTAGACGTATACTCCATTACACCCAGCATTCCCTGTTAGAGTTTTTAAATTGTACATGATATTTTAGGGTGGTCAATAAAATTTAATTTTATTAAAATTAATGATCATCCACTGTAAGAAATACAATGTGTCTTGCAAGGATGAAGCAAGTAGGAAAGTGCAATACATTCAACATTTACATGAGTTGGCATTCCCATCCCCGTTCTTAACAAAAATGCAGCACTGTGTAAAGAAACAGGACAAGTACATTTGGGGGCACAAACTTGTAATTTCCAAAATGTATATATGCCTCAGTCAATCTCTCTCAACCTTGGTTTTCTTATCTGCAATGCAGCTATGAAGAGGTAAAACTCAGTCATGTACATTAGTAAATACCGTTATTTGTGAATTATGCAGATGGCAAGCAGGTGGGACTCAGGGGAGGTGGAGGCTATTCTAGACAACAGAGCATGAGCTTAGGAGCCAAACTCTGAGTTCCAGGGCAAGTTCCCCAATGGAGATACAATCTGGGCTCAGCTCCATGCAGGGCATAAAGGAAGCCACACAGACAAACAGTAAGAGCAGCGCTTGGCACAGGACAAGCCCCCAATACACTTGGCAACCATACATTCTTATTTATTTGTGTTGGAAAAGTTGCATTTAATAGTTATAGATGTAAACAATGGAATCTATATAAATCTAACTAATTATACTTTAAGTCAACCCTACTTGAAAACTCCAGATATGAATTTGCCTGAAAAAAATACAGGAGAAATTGAGAAACACTTTCCATAAAAGTTTATATGTGTGTGTGCACATGTACATGTGTCAAGCTTAACTAGCTGTGCTGCAATGGTCACCTGAGGTTTACACATGTGTGTGCACATGCATGTGTGTGTCACAGTTTAACTAGCTGTGTTGAGGTTTATATATGTGTGTGCACATGTATGTGCATGTTATAGCTTAACCAGCAATGCTGCAATGGTCAGCTAAGGTTTATATATTCGTGTGCGCATGTGTATGTGTGTGTCACAGCTTAACCAGCAATGCTGCAATGGCCAGCTAAGGTTTATATATTCGTGTGCGCACATGTATGTGTGTGTCACAGCTTAACCAGCAATGCTGCAATGGTCAGCTAAGGTTTATATACTCGTGTGTGCATGTGTATGTGTGTGTCACAGCTTAACTAGCTGTGTTGTAATGATAACCTGAGGTTTAGTACAAGGAAACTGCAAAGACTTGGAACACAGGAAGAAAGCAAGGTCCACGCAAAGCTGTGATGTGATCAGCAAAGCTGTCACATACTGAGATGACTCTCACTTCCCAAGAACTACACACAGTCAGTCTCACTACATGCCACACCTTCCCAAGGCAAGAAAAGTAATGTCTTGTGAAACCTTTTTAACTTTTAATATAAGGGGATCATATAAAATACAATGCTTTTACATTTTAGTTAAAATTAAACATACTTTTCAACTTTTAAAACTAAAGTTGTTCCTGAACCTGTGGGACCTCCCTGCTCTAACAGCTCTACATTTAAAAACAGGCACAAAAGAAGAACTTTGTGATTCATAACAGCAAGAGGAACTCACAAGGACTCTATTGCAGGATCATTGACCCTCAAATACACGCCACTCCCTTCTTCCTGACTAGCTCAAGAACAAGACCAAACTGAGTCCAAGAATCCTCAATGACTCACTTAATGACGATCAGAAACACTTTAAATGACACCAAGAACAAGATCCAGGCGTCGTCCAGTCAAAACAGTGAGGTGCTGCATGGAGAGATGGCTAAAGGCAAAGTAAACCAAGGGTGATGACAGAAAAAGGAGTAGCCCAAGTCCAGCCTGTAGAGTGACCTGGAGGCAGAGTGAGTAGACGCGTATTAGAAGAGCGCCTGGGACTGCAGTGTGTACAACTGGGAGTCGGGGGACACTGGGCAGGTGAGCAACAGAATAAAAGTAACAGTGTTCTAAAAAGGAAAAACGAGGAGTCTCAGCATTCAAAGTGGAATGAGAAGAGGAAGAGGAGCCTAAAGACACAAAAGGGAAAGTACACACATGAGACATTTCAAACAGCCACAGAAGAGAGAGGATAGGAAAAAGAAAGAATAGTGTCCAGGTATTTTCCAAATTTACTAACATCTAAAAGTTCACAAACTCAAGCTGTTTTGAGTTTGTTTAAGCAAACACACACACACTCACGAAGCCTTTTTAAAAAGTATTCCATAACCACATTATTTAAGGGCAGTGAAATAAAGAATATCCTTAAAAGCAGGAAGATAAAAAGAAAAAGACATATTTATATAGGAAAAAATATAAGAATAGTACTAACTGTAGAAAGCATGATAGTCAGAAGAGGGTGGAGAGTGTGATAAACTTCAAAAATGGCAAAACAATAGATGGGCAGGTATATGAAAATAGAAAGAGCAACACCAGCAGTAGATGTAAACAGTAAAAAGATGGACGGATGGATGGATGGGAGGGAGAGAGGGGACTGAGGGGAGGAGAAGGAAGGGAAGGGGAGGGAAAGGAAGAGAAGGGAAGGGAAGAGCGGATAAGGGAGGGAAGGAGGAGGGAAGAGAAAGCCGGGCAGTGGTGGCACATGCCTTTAATTCCAGCACTTGGCAGAAGCAGGTGGATCTCTGCGAGTTTGAGGCCAGCCTGGTCTACAGGGCCAGTTCCAGGACAGGTGTCAAACCCAGGACAAAGGGCTGAGGTGCCTATTAACACATCAAAGTGGACCTGGCCACCAAGTTCTCCTAGCCTCCCTCAGTCCGACCTGTTACAGAATACCCAGCCCCCTACCCTAAACTTCTCCAGCCCAGGGGATGATCTGCCCTTCCCTGTATAATCCAAGCATTTTGGTTTCCTGATCTGTTTTCCTCTAGTCTCTTGGCCCAAGCCACCCATCTTGGTTGGTGACTCCTCTCTTACTCCCTTCCTCCTCTCCTCTCATGGCTCAGGGTCATGTCCACTCTGGACTGTCCCGGATGTCCCTGTTTCTGGCTATGCTCTCCCTTTTATCTAAGTAAACTTTCTCCTCCACCATAACTAGAAGTGGTCATGTCTTTTCCTTTTCATTTCTTTTTTTCATTCAAAAAATAATCACATTAGGGAACTGAAAAGATGGCTCAGTGGTTAAGAGTCCTGGTTGCCCTTCTAGAGAACCCTGGTTCAGTTCCCAGTACCCTCATGGTGGCCCACAATCATCTGCAACTCCAGTTGCAGGGGATCCAATGCCCTCTTCTGACTCCATGGGGATCAGGCATGTACATGATGCACAGACATACATGCAGGCAAAACACCCATACACATAAAAATAAATAAACTTTGATTAAACAAATCACATTAGACTAGTGAGATAAATCAGTCAGTGAAACTTTTAGCCTGCAGGTAAGAAGGCTTGAACTCAGACACACACACTGGCCCCATGTAAAAACTGTCCTTGCAATGAATACCTATAATCTTGGGATTTCCCACCTAACATGCTGGGAAAGCAGAGGGCATGCGCATACTGTGATACCTTAGCAGGAAGGCAGAGAATTCTTTAGGATAGAGATTCTTAGCAGATTACCCAGGCTGAAGTGACTCATGGGACCTTTAAGGTTTCTCACATAGTGAAACTGGCCTCCTGCTATCAATTCACGTGTTCATCAGTAGTAAGTCCCATTTTTGCATTTACTCAAATAGCATTTACTACCAAACTTGTACACTTTTGACAAAATGACGAATAAAAAACAAGTACTCTTGCTCATTTTCTGTGAGCCAGTTGGATAACTTTTCAGACATCTACTAACATTTGTAGTAGTTCTTGGTGAGATTCAGGACAGGGCCTTTTATCCACTCCCCACACCCCGCCTCCACCCTTGTTTATACCTCTCCTGGATCTATAGCTATGAATCTACTCAGTTACTATGGCAAGACATTGAGCTCAAAGTCTATGTAATTTGATCATTTAGCCTTTCCTTCATTTCTCCTTTTGCTTAGCAGCTGTCTAGGGAAGGACTGGGTCTCCAGCAGAGCTGCCTTCATGCATCCCAGATAACATGACACTTTCCATGTACTCCTTAATTAAGGCAGCAATACTTGGCCTAGGATTCGGCCAAGCTAGCTGCAGTGTTTCTTGGTCTCAAAAAGTTCTCTTTCAAGGGAAACTTTTTTAAATTCAACAAAAACCACAGATTCAAAATAACATACTTGAGTTCTTTATATAACCTGCAAACCAATCTACTTGCCCTACTAACTTTAACATTTTAAAATCCTAAGTTATGATCATCAGTTAAGGGAAATGTATATAGTCCAAGTTTCAACTGGGAAACAGTCTCCTGAAGAAAATTGTCAAATTAATGAAAAAGTAACTAAAGTAAAGAAAAAGGAAAGAACTGGGAGTTAGGAGTAAGTGGAAAAGACTAAACATTTTTGGGGAGAAAGTTTATATAGCTAAAGAATATGATATTGCTATCAAAGCAGTACATACAACAAAACAGTACGCAGGCCCTTTCCTGAGGGTCAGTGACTCCCAACAGTCCCCTGCACTGCATGCAGCATTGAGGTCTTGGAGCTAGGCCCGTGACCTACTGCTGAAAATGGATGCCACTCACTGAGGCTCTCCCTCACACTGAGCATAGGCCAGGACTTTGTAAGAGAACAGAACAACCAAGGCCATCCCATCCCAAGCCTAGTGAGCAGCTGTAGAATTGAGAAAACCCTTGTACCCATTCTACTCCTGTTCAGAAGAAAAAGCCAAGGTTTCACTTAACACCCTGAAACCATACACCTTGGCAACCCATCGAAAGATCTGATGATGGAGCTCCATGAGACGTCACCATGGGGCTGGCCAGGCTTTAGCACAAACAGCACTCCCCCACCAGCAGTCCAACTGTAAATAATCACACTTGAGACCAGAAGGAGTTCTGATTTCTTGGTAATTATACAAAGCTTCAGCCATTAAACCAAGATCAAATAGCCCGCCACGGGAAAGTGGATGAGCGTGCTGCTGCCATAAAACCATCAGAAGCGACCTCGGTGAGGGCCATCCAATAAGCTGTGCTCCCCAGTCCTGCCTGGGCCCTCTGCTGCTCCCAAAGCAAGTGCTGCATGATCAGATAGTAGACATTGCCCCTTGAGTAACAGCAACTGAACTGTAGGAGACACGGTGTTACCTTAACAACAACAATTGCTTAGCTCCTGACACAGTTATAGCAACTAGTAGTTATGTCTGACAGTGATGAAAATTAGAGAATAATATCTAAAGGAATGGTTTATTTAAAAACTACCATAGGAGTTTATAATATAAAACAGTATTCCAGAAAGTCAATATGCTCTTTCTATTTTCACTACTTCTTGACTGAAGCATCAACTAGAACCCTGAAACTTCATTAGCAGACATTTAATCTTATTTCCATACGTGCATTTGGTGCTCCGAAGTTATGAGAATAATCCTAGCATATTAGTCACTTCTCTCACTGTTGGAACAAAACACCTAAGTAGAGTAACATGGGAAAGGTACAGAGAGGTGGTCAGGGCTCACAGTCTCTCATGGCAGAGAAATCCTTCAGGCTGCCTAGTCTTAGAAGGGGGTTATTAAGGGTAACTCTCAAACCCTCACGTTTGACCCAAATCTATATTTAAAACTGTCTTGAAAATCCTCACCAGCACCTGGGATTCAAAAAGACCAAAATCAAATTCAGCATCTTCCTTTCTGGCATCCCATGTTCCCATTTCTCTTGTTTCTAATCCCATGTCAATAGCACCGTCGGCCTAACACATAATTCAGAATTGTACCCCTGCTCCTCTCCCATCTCACTTACATCTATTACCTTTGCACTCTTACCCATCCCCCTTCAAGCAAAGACAAGGACTCAAAGCATCTGTGTTCACAGAAGCACTGTTCACAAGAGCCTAGGATGGAAGCTACCCAGGGTCCACAGTGCATGAATGCTAAGCAAACTGCATTTATACACACCAAGGAATATTATTCAGCCTTAAAAAGAAATAAATTTATACATTTACACCACAGATGAATCCTGAAGAAATTGTCTTAAATGAGAGTAAACCGGTCACAAAAGGACAGATATTATATGATTCCAAAGGCGCTGGGTACCTAGAATTGTTCAATTTAAAGATGTAGAAAATTGGGACTGGAGAGAGAGTTCTGTGGTTAAGAGCACTGGCTGCTCTTTCAGGGGACCCAGGTTCAACTCCAGCACCCACATGGTGGTAGAAAGCTCTCTGTAACTCTAGTTACAGCACTCTCGTTCATCTTCCATGGGCACTGCATGTACATGGTACACAGACACTACATGCATACCAGCAAAACCTACACATAATAAAATAAGTATTTTAAAAAGAGAGCTAGAAACTTATCATCATAGTTACTAGGGGTTGAGGGAAAACAGAAATGGGAAGCTATTCAATATCTAGAAGGTACAGTGCATACAAAGTTTCAGTGTGTGATGATGAGAAGCTGGAGAGGGATGGTGGAGATAGGTGCACAATATATCAGTCGGCTAAGGGCCACCAGGCTGCTTCATTAAAATAGCCATTTCATGTGTATTTTGCTGCAATTTTTAAGTGTTAAAATCCTATGAAAAGTACATGTGACAGAAAGAAAGAGAGAGAGAGGGAGGGAGAGAGGGAGGGAGGGAGGGAGGGAGGGAGGGAGGAAAGGAGGGGATTTAAAGAAATTAAAAGCTCAGGAAGCTAGGAGTCACAGTACTCAAGAGCAGCTGATGTCCGCTGATGTGCTTTCTAAATCAAGGAGAATCTTGAGGTTCTGAGGCCTGTGCTAGTCTTCAAATATGGAACCATGCATGATTTTTCTGGCATCATGAAATGAGCCAAAAAAAAAAAAAGGAAATTACAACTGCCTAATCAGAAATGAGAGCCTCCTCTAACTTCAAAGCTAGGAAACTTTCATCAGATTCCAAGAGAACCGTGAAGTGTTCCTAGGCTGAGGGAGCAGAGGAATCTTAAGTATAAACCACAGGTTTTACAGCTCCATGACAGCTTTCCGAAAAGACAAGTAGTACTTGTTGCTTTTGGAGAACAACCTAGATCAAGAGTGGGAGGGTCTTGCCCGTGTCCTCCGAGCAGTCTGAAGATCTTAGCTCATGTTGCAGTTCATCACTGCGCTGCCCGCTAGTTACATTACACACAAGACGATGCCAATGGCTCCATTTACAGGGTATCTCTCCCATGCAGAAAATTCAATCTAGGCTGAAATTTGGTACATGAAATCTCGGCTTTGGAGGCATTTCAGTGAACACATTCAGATAGGAAACTATGGCAGCAAACATGGACATTTTAAAGCAGACAACTATGACAAATCTTGAGCTATTACCAAGCTCTCCCTTTGTAGTGCATTTCAGCTTTACAAACATACTGCAGTCTTAAACTAACATATTTAATTTCCAAAGTGAAATGTGGCATGTGATTAACTTACTCAAAGGCCTGGTTCTCATTTCTTACATAATGTGCATGAAGGAGAGAAGACAGCGTGTTTGCGCATAACCGACACAGCACAGAAAAGCGAGTAGAGGACACGAGCCTAAGGCCCCTCCGCGGCACGGGGGACAGCCCTCGAGACAGAAGAAGCGCAGTACAGGGAGAGGTGAAAAGGAGAAAATACCAACCATCCCCAAGGATTTAGGGTAATGAAGACAGAAACTAAGCATAAATAAAATCCATTTTATATCAGGAGCACACAGCCAAAGATAAGAGAAGGAAGTTAAAAGGAAAGGAAGCAAAAATGAAAGAGAAACAATTGAGGGGTAGAATGTCCACCACATTTTAAATTACTTACGCTTAGGAATCTGCATTTTTCTCCAATAGGCCACGCATTCTATAAATGTTGAATGAACATCATTGGATGGAAATACAGCCTATTTTTCTTCCTTCATTGCTTGTCACCCAGTCATTAAACAAACCTCACTCAACAAAAGCGTGGCATTTCTAAACTACCCACTATGGTTAAAAGAAGACAGGGAGACGGAATGAGGGCATGGATGGACAAGGGAACACACAGTCCTAGAATAAACCCATGCCTCAGAGTTAGTGGAACACCTGACTGGACTTGGTGAGTGAACATGTGTTCCTATTCTGAGCCCCTCACTGCAATGGAGCCTAGACTCACGTGCCTTCTCTCTCACGCAGTGGTGTGCTTTAGCCATGATTTCATTTGACTTGTCTATTTTGCTAGGAACACACCCTGCCGTCTAAGATGGCAGAGGTTTGGATAATTAGTTAAATGCACTAGTCTTACAAGGAGAAAAGGTAGAGTGAAAATCTGAAGGATTGAGGGGATTAACTTACCAACACAGCATTAATCAGTCCTCCCTGTTTAACATTAGGTCTCAAATTTAATCTGCGTAACTAAATATGAGTCTATTAAAAAGAAGCAAGCAACTGATGGCAATCCTAAAGGCTATTCTTTTATTTATTTTTACATTTGAGTTGGCCACTTAAATGTGAGCCAAGTTACAACTTAAGTTAGTGGCTAATGGGCAAATCCCCAGACTCCTCCCTTATCCATAAAGTGGTGGGAGCCAAACTCCACATACAGACCCTTCCAGGGCTTTTGGAGACTACCAGCATCAGCGTATGTTAGCAAATGTTGGTTGCCTTTCCTAGAAAGAGGAACTAGCAATCACGTGTTAACTCATCTGCCAATATTAGAGCCATTTTCAACTGACTGTCCCTTTGTCCTTATAAGGTGACAGTGCAGATAGCAAGGGCCCCTATGACAAAGGCTGCTGCCTGAGAACTGGAGGTTGGGATTTTGACAAGAATGCTGGTTCTGAAGGACTGTGCTCATGTCAGACGGCTGCCTGGCTGCCTTGCTGCCTTGCTGCCTTGGGCTCCAACAGCAGGGGAGCCTAGCGGACTTACGGCTAATGGCCCCACAGCAGCAGCCACCGGCACTGCAGCGTGTTCCCATGTTCTCCCACTCTGCTTCTGACTGCTACCTATTAAAGCCTCAGAGTTACAGAGACTACCCAAATGGATCGCTGCGCTCACAGCAGTCAAAAGATACCTAGAATTATTCAGACATCTGAGATGTGCAACTGGCGCTTGTGTTTGTAAGAAAGCATATTATCACAGGCAACAGAACTGAGACCTTCACTTCATTAACGAGCCTGAATGATTTATTTTATTTTCATTCTGCTCTGATCTGCCAAAAGATAACGTGAATCCACTGCCATTCTGCCTTGAATGCAGGCTGTCAGAAGTGCCTGAGCCAACCCATCACTGCCATGCCCAACAACCCCACGGCTGGCCTTCCACAGCCACTATCACCTATACTTCAAAGAGCAGCTTTTCTCTTATAGGACCTATAACCTCCTAATCAAAAATAGAATGTGTGCATCAACTTCCTTATGAAGTCCCAAGACCACGGAACCATTTCCTCCATTTCACAATACAGTCCCAATCCATGTGCCTCTCATCCCCAGAGCTACCATCTCCATGCAAGTCACTGTGAAGCCATACATAGTACTATAACTTTTCCTCCTGGTTTTCTTCTCATCCCCTGTTTAGGATCCGTTCTCCACACAGACCACAGAAACCTTTTTAAAAAGCATACTGAACCATACCACTTGATATCATTTCCTTTATAATGAACTCCACAGATGATATGGGAAGTCCTTCTGTCTATGTGCTGCTTTTATTAGTTAACGAATAAAGAAACTGCTTTGGCCCTATAGCAGGGCAGAAAAGAGCTAGGCAGGAAAAGCTAAATTGAATGCTGGGAGAAAGAAGGCGGAGTCAGAGAGAGGCCATGTAGCCACTGCTGGGAACAGACAAGCCAGAACCTTGCCAGTAAGCCACAACCACGTGGCGATACACAGATTAATAGAAATGAGTTAAATAAAGATGTAAGAGCTAGCCAATAAGAAGCTAGAGCTAATAGGCCAAGCAGTGATTTAATTAATACAGTTTCTATGTGGTTATTTCGGTTCTGAGCGGCCAGGATGAACAAGCGGCCTCCGCCAACACACAGACATCTGTGCAACTCTGCGACTCTCTTGCCTCATCAGAGCACAGACAGTTCCCTTTCGCTCCTACTCCAGGTTGTACAGACCTTTATCCCATGCCTCCCAGCTTTCTGCAACTGTCCCATCTCTTCACTCCCCAACCATCCTAACAAAAAAGAGCTTCCGCATCCTAAGGGCTATCTTCTCACCCAGTGGAATATAAGCTCACAAAGCAAAAACCAAGCAGACTTTCCTCATTCTTTTATTCAAAAGTAATTTTGTCTCCACACTGGGTACAGTGTGGCTGATGTCAGTGGGTCTCTGTGTGAACCATGGAGGCAAAAGTCCCTTTCACAAGCACTAAGGCTGGGTGCTGTGAGGCTGGAGTTCCCACACAGAAGCGAGAATCGTAAGCTTTACTATGCTGCAGCAGGACTTTTACATTTCCATTAAAGCCATGAATGCTTTATGCTTAATGCTAATGAATGAAAACTAGTTTCACACAGGAGCTATGGTAATGATGAAAGCTCAGCTGTAACACAAGTGTTTAGAGACGACTGCTGTCCAAACGCGACCTAATATTTACCAACCCAAAGAAATCGGTTTTCTTTCGAGTTCTATCCTCTTTTATAATTTCTCTCGAATCACAACCTTTCCAACTTCTCCCCCACAGTACCCCACAAACTCCAGACCATCTTGACAGAAGCAAGTGTAAACAGACACACTGTAAACGTTTAAATACATGTGACTACACCTACAGTATGCAAATTCTAACTCCAAATATAGTCCCCATTGTTTTTAGTTCGGCTTTAACAGAAGGAACATCATTTACCTATTCAATGACTGGTAATGAAACCTACTTGACAATTATCTGTTAGGTTTGTCACGCCCAATTTAGCACTTCAGCAATTATAGTAAGTAAGGCCCAAATGTGAAACCATTTAAGTCTAGTCTTCATTTTGCTGGTGGGATGCCCTGAGTTCTACCCAGAGGAGCCTATCAATGCCAACCCCTTGACAGCTCACCTCGCTGCAGGTCTGCTGACACATGTCTAGCTAGCTTTCCTCTCGCACAAGGCAGAGAAATCCTAGGAAAGTACAATCCACCTCTTTTGTTCCACCTCCCCCCCTACAAAAATAGTAGTTACTCTGAAAGTCACCATGTCACCAATCCATACTCAACTTATATGATGAATTTGGCTAAACTAAGGCAGGCACTATTCACCTCCAGAAATCTCAGGGGCGTTTTGGAGTGCACTACCAGCAAGCATGCTATTAGACTCATCATGCAGTGAAATGCACATAAAATCTCTGAGAAAGATTTATTAATGTAAAATATGAGGGCCAAGTTCTAAAACCACATTTTATGAGTTATTTTTTTTTTTTTAGTATGGCTTCCAAGGCAACACAGGTCCTACTGATCCAGGAAGTACAGGAGAAAATCCTGAAGGGCTGTGTGTATTGTTTCTAGGCCACTGATGCAGAGTGCACATCAGCCAGGTTTAAAAAACACTCATCTATAGAATGGGAAACCGGAAGTAAATGTCATCAGAAGGACATGTGTGTTAAAAGTCTGAGGGCAGTGGTTCTCAACCTGTGGGTTGCGACCCCTTTGGCAAGTGTCTATCTCCAAAATTATTTACATCATGATTCTTAGCAGTAGCAAAATTACAGTTATAAAGTAGCTATGAAAATGTGATGGTTGGGGACACCACAGCAGGAAGAACTGTATGACAGGGTTGCAGCATTAGGAAGGCTGAGAACCGCTGCTCTAGGAAGTCATGAAGCATGTACTCTAATTAAATTTCAGAAATAAACACTGCAGGCCCAATGAGCTCCTGTGATTCTGACCTGCTAATCCTGACTGTGCTGTTGTTTTGTATTTAGACTTTAACTCCTTGAAGTTGATTCCATCTCTCATTTTATTTCTGTGTCTGCTATGGTGTCTCACATACAGTGGGTTCACCAACGTTCACTGAAGATGGGTGAAATCGCAAGTACCCTGACAGTATTCAGACTGCCAGGGAAGCTGGGCATAACGGCTCATGTCTCTGATCCTATCACTCAAAGGGCAGGAGAATTACATTACATCAAGTTTGAAGTTAGTATGAGCGACCTGGTGAGTTCCAGACCTAAATGTTCTCCGTAGTGAGGCTCTGTCTCAGAACAAGCAAGCATCCAAAGACATTGTCAATGAGACACTTGCTCACCCACTCATGCAGCTTCACTACGCAGCTCAAACACACAAGGTAAGGACTGAGCTGAAAGAGATTCCCATCCCTGTGGGATCTTTACCTGGGGAAGATGGAGAGGACCAGTATCAATATTCATAAACAAGCCAATTACGTACAGTAACGAGCATCACCCTGTCATTAAAATGGGCTGCATTCCATCCCAAAGGCTTTTAAGCCCAGTGGATGTCAGTGAAAGGTACTGATTTATGAAGAACCTGAAAAATGTTCACCTGATTTGGTAAAAGCTACGCATCTGGAGTTCCACCACAGTACCACCTCGGGGCCGGGACACCTGAATCACAGGTGTGATGGAGCAGCAGTTCTCAACCTGTGGGTCACAACCCCGTGGGAGTCAAATGACCCTTTCATGGGGGCAGCCGAAGAGCATCAGAAAACACAGATATTTATATTATGATTCATAACAGTAGCAGAATTACAGTTATGAAGTAGCAACAAAAATAATTTTATGGTTGGGGGTCCCCACAACATGAGGAACTGTATCTGGAGTCCAACAGACTGCAGGTGGTTCTCAGAGGCAGGAG
This sequence comes from Ondatra zibethicus, assembly GCA_004026605.1. Taxonomy (NCBI): domain Eukaryota; kingdom Metazoa; phylum Chordata; class Mammalia; order Rodentia; family Cricetidae; genus Ondatra; species Ondatra zibethicus. Next base: position 168,739 of record PVIU01001646.1, read on the forward strand.
GAGCCAGATGAGTAGGGCCTGTCCTCCAGCAAAGAAGGGCCGTAGCTTATGTGCAACTCAGAGCCACTGAGGCTCTTACGCACAGAAGTAACACAGACTGATTTACAACTTTAAACCATGAATCCAACTGAATGGGTTACAAAAGACAGTGTGTGAAGATCTAAGGCAGACGACCACACAGGTGTGAGATAAAGGGGACCTGGTACATGCTTATCCCTGTCGCAGTAGCAACAGAGGGAATGGAACCACCCCACATCCAAACCCTCCGTGAGAATTAGGCAAGGCTGTACAAAACGCCAGCCAAGCCCATAGCATGTGTGCTCGCAAGCACTCTCCCTGGTGAACATGCACAAATAAGGGGTTTGGGGACTGACTATAAATTATCACCAAAGGACTGGGTCTCTTCTGCCATCCCTGCCCCCATTTCTCCAAAGAAGCTGATGGCTTGGACAGTAAACTGGGAGTGGACCAAGTTCAGAACACAATGGAGAATTGATCATTAAAGGAGCTGGACTCTTGAATTAGAACTGAAGCTGGGTGCCAAGCTGAAGCACAAAGGACTCAGTCTTCTCGAACAACAAAGACCGGTTTGCAGGAGCCTCCGTTACACAATCCCCTCCGCTCACCTTAAGGCACTTGGCTGGAATCTTTTTTAATAGAAAGGACAAACTCTTGAGTAAATGTAGTAATTGTTCCAATGATGTGCCCCAACCACCCAAGAAGTTAAAAAAAGAAACTGGCAAATTGGGAGTCTTCTATTACATGCTCGCTTAACTGCTGCCTTGCGTCTGGGATCTACTCTGGGAGCGAAGGAAGCTGCTCTGTGGAGCTCTGACAGTGTTCAAGGTTCGGAGACCGCTAAGCAGAAGCAAATCCACATGAGCAAACACACAGAAAGGCTTGCAGTGGGACAGCAACCGAAAGAGAGTGTGCTTGCTGCCCAAACAGGGCTTGCTCTGGAAAGGCCTTCCTTACAAAAGTCTCCACAGCAGGGCCCTGTGGCAGAAACAGTCATTTGATCAACATTTGATGTTGGCGATCAATCTCCTAAGAAACAATAACAACCACCACCATCGTGGTGACTTAGGAGAGTGTTTATCACCAAAGGCAGATTTGGGGAAAAAAAAAAAAAGGACTCTTCCTGCATTTGGAGAGATGGTCAGCTGTTTTGAGCTTCCTGCTCTTTTGGAGGACCCAGGTTCAGTTTCTGGCACCCACATGGCAGTTGACAGTCACCTGTTACTCTCCTGAGGCAGAGCTCTCAGGTGTACACAGGCATACACCTAGACATAAAATACAAAAAATACATCTTTAAAAACTAAATTTAAAAAATGTAAAGCCAGGAATTCTGATCCTAGGCTAAGAAATGGAAGAATAGGAAAGAGATTTTCTCCTCTTGATGGCCTAATTCAGGCTAAGTTCCAGGATCAAGAAGAAATTAACCTTGAAAAAATAAGCTTGAAGCTCTTCTCCCACTCTGAACACTCCCTGTTGAAAGCTTCCCAGCTAGTCTCTGGTCTGCTGGTTTGGCAAAGGGTCCACAGGATCAATAATAGTATTCCCATAATATTAGTATTTGCTTGTTTTAATTTGTGGTTAAAAAGAATGCATGATCTCCATGGGGACACTTGAGAAACACAGTGGAAGAGCAGTCTGCAGACGCTGCAGGGACTGGGGTTTAAAGGAAAAATGCTAGTCAGTTACTAAATTTGAGTGGATGTAGGCGTGAGCCCTGGGTACTATGGGTCATATCAATGGACAATTTCTAAGTTGTAAAAAGACTAATATAAATGATAAGCAAATGATGGATATGCTAATTAGTTTCACTTGGCCATCCCACAATATACGCATGCACCAGACATAATGGGACAATATATTCCATATACAAATTTTATTTGTTAATTTTGAAAACTGACATTGTTTAAATAAATAAATAAATAAAAATAAACTGTCCTTTGTCAAGTTTCAGTATATTATCAAAGAAGAATATGAACATTTAACACTAAGAAACACACTCAAATATTCTCTTCAATACCTGGAGACTTGTTTGTTCAAATGCTTCAATCAAAACAACACATTATAACAACAGTGTGTAAAATTAGATATGAGAACACAGCTTGCACCATGCTAGACAATAAGGAGATATGCCAGTATGTAAAATAACATCACTCTTTTTGATCATTTTTGTATTGGAAAAGTTACTTTTCATAAAAAAGTCACAGTCTCTGCTATTATTAAATGAATAAAGTTGTTTTGTAATTCTTCTGCTTGGTTCCAAACACAGTAACTACACAGGCAAACCTCCACATAAACAAGAGGCTTGGGTATCATCAGTAAACTTCAGTACAAAAGAGCTAGTAAGACAAAAAGTTTGAGAACTTTTAGTCTAAAGCAAATATATTAATAGCTGCTTGCACACACAAACGCGAAAGCACAAACATCTACAAAGCATATGCACAAACACACGCAACATGCACACTTGTACACACACACTCACAAACAAATCATAGTCGCGTGTGCACACACACACACACGCATACACAAACCTTCTCACACAGTAGAAACAAAACCCAAAAAGAAGACAAAATAAATTTCTTGGGACTTTATTGTGCAATTTGTTAAAGCCCATGGGCCTGGCTAATTTGCATGCCTGACTTACTCAGATCCTTTCTTCCTCCTCTCTGGCAAGCAAGCACCAACCCCACTGTGATTTCACAGCCTGCACTTAAGCAAACTGCAAGGCTGTGGCAGAGTAGAGCTCATCCAGTCTAGCAAACAGGGGTAAGAGCTCAACTCCCCGGCTCTCCCTCCCAGGGTCCCTTTCAAACACTAAGTCCACAAAACACTGCATCCGTTTGCTCAGAGCAAATAGTTAATTTGTCCTTTCACTAGAAATCAAAAAGACAAAGTCATAGAGACAGGCTTCTGCTTCAGCCCCACACTGACCCTCCACCAACCCCCTTTCCCAAGTAAGTGGATGTCAAAGCCATGCAGAATCAACAAATCAATCAGTCCATAACAAATATTTATACTGCTTACATGAAAAACAGAGGAAAAGAAAACTAACAATGCAGGCAATAAAATAAAAACGCCTTAGCAAATAGTGCTGTAAGAAGTCTGAACAAAGGAGGAAAAACTATGTGCCAAAGCGAAGAGAAGAAGAAAGCAGAAAACCAAGATTGCCAGGTAATAAGGGCAGCACTGCTAACAAGTCAGTAATCAAAGCTGGTGATCAAGAGTCAGTGATTAGACCTTTGGCTAACACTGGGTTTCAGCAGAGGAGAGTGGGAGATAAGGCGAGATGATAGGCTGTGCCCTGATTAGGGAAGGTCCAGAGTCTGGCTGAGGAGTCTGGATTCCATCCTGAATGGAATAAGCAGCCACAAAAGGCTTTTGAGCAGGGCAGGAATATAGTGAAAGGATAGTTTTGCGGGAGGAAGGTGTGGTGTGTGTGTGTGTGTGTGTGTGTTTAATTTGTTGCCCTGTATTTTAAGTTCTACTCTATTTATAATATGGGTGAGTTCAAAAGAACCAAGACTGGAAGGCAGAGGGCCAGAGAAGGAGACTACTGAGAAAGCCCAGGGAGGCATGGGCTGGGCTTGAATCAGGGAAACCAAACTAGAGAATCTAGCACCCCGAGAGCGGGAGGAAATGGTAGTGAATACAGTGCGCACAGCGGCTGGTGGGGCCGTGCACGAAACAAGGAAGTCAACACCACCGACCACATTTAGAGGACTTGCTAAGCTATCCACTGCACTGGAGAACAAATGAATACTGGTTTGGGCCACTCTGCAGCCAAGGCTCTGGACAAGTGTTTAGCCCCACCACGCCCAGGGCCTGAGAAGACTTCTGAGAGACTCAGAAGATAGAAAGAAACAGCGTCTTGAAGCTTGGGCTTTTCCTGCAGACAGCATGGTTGTGCAAACACTGAATTTCAGCGAAAGTCCAGGAAATGGCCACTAACTCATGCCTTTGAAGCCCAGTGGTCATGGAGGCACCTTCCTCACTCCTGACTGTCTCTGGCTGCAGCTACAGCTGTCTGTTCTCACAAATGGCTTCTTGATTCCTATCCTGCCCACACGTGGCAGATGTGGAGCTCCCTGGCCTGAACATTGCTTCAGAAGCCCAGCTCTAGAGGCTCAGGCTGAGCTCCTTCCCTGCTCCTCAGGAGGCTCCTATAAAGAAACTGCCCCTCATTGCCGTATCTTGCAATTAAATCTATACATGCGCCATAGGTGCACACACAGACAAGAGCAGAGGCAGAAGCTGCAAAGTGGCAGGTGATTAACAGTGCAGGGCTAGAACTCAGAGAGAAAGCCATCAGAGCAAACTCCCAAGCCAGAGAGTAGTGGCGCATGCCTTTCTCCCCAGCACTCAGAAGGCAGAAGCAGGTAGATCTTTGAGAGTTACAGGCCAGCCTGGTCTGCAGAGTAAGGTCAAGGACAGACAGAGCAAATTATATCTATACATATATAGGAATATTATATATTCCTAGCATGAGTGGCAAAGTCTGAGAGACTCTGGACTGTAATAATCTTCCATTTAAAATTCCTATAATTCATCTTGGAGTCAACACAGGAACCTCCTTGGTTGTCTTACATGATTATAATCACACCTCACTCTTATCCGGGGCTAGGGAAATAAATACAAGCAAAAGTATTATGAAGAGTCCTCATTTCATTTTCACCAGACTCAGGAGGGCAGAAGGCATGGTGCCAAACACAAGAAACGGGATAATCAAAGCAAAGCTATGGTAAACACGCTGCCTAAGGTCATGGAGGATAAGCTAATGGCCCAACCAAAGCATTTCTTACTTTCAACTTAGCTTGAGCTTGTTTGGTCTTCTGTCACTTAATTCTGATCATGCTCTGTAAATGATAAAATTGTTGGCATAGAAATAGTAGAAGCCTAGCAAGGCTTGCAAAACCACAAAGAATTAAATGGAGCCTAACTTACAGCCATGGAAAATATTAAAATCCCATGTGTAACTTCTCCTCCCCATTTTAACCTGGGATGTAGTGCTTGTGCCAGGCTTGCTGTGCATACTTGCACACTCCCAGCACACACAGTTCTGAGCAGCGAGTGTCATCCAATGCAGGCAGCTATTCATTTATTTTTCTATCATTCTACAAGGTAGAAAATTAACAGCATTATGTTTACAAACCTTCACTGAGCCCTTACATAAAAGCTTGGAAATGTTTATATTCCACACAATCCTGGTTTGAAGAGGCTCAGAAGCAAGTTAATATACACCGATTCTGAACAAACGTGCAGAAAGTAGCCCTGTTAGGCCCAGGTTAACCTTTGATCTTCCCAACTTTTTCTGAGAATGTACAATCCATCACGTACAAAAACATAGCGGAGGTGTGAGGTGTTGGTAAGTACCCCTGTTAGTGAGAAATTCTGCTAATTATTACACCAAATAAGCATAGTTAACAGGCCATGGCCACAGAGGGGCATGTTTCAGGGCATTAAATAGCTGCACTGGGTGGAGAAGAATATATTACACTATGCCCATTACCAACAAAACAATTTCCCTGACACCCAGAAATCCAGTCAGCTGGAGCAAGTGTTCTGAGGCTTGGTTGATGGAGAGCAGTGCTGCAGCGCCACCTAGTGTCCATAACATTTTAAAGTGCCCTGCTCATGGGCTCTCCAGATGGAGTGAGGAAGATAAAGAGGTCAAAAGCAATCACACGTGGAGTGACTGGGTGTAGCTTAGAGATAGAAAGCAGGCTTAGAGCGTCCCAATTAAATCTTCTGCACCAGAAAGAATGAACGGATGGATGATGACCACACTGTAAAGACTCCTTAAACTAAATGTTTGTTTTTGTAAATACACATACGTTTTTCTTCTTCCCTGTTTTCTCTACCTCAGATTTCCTAAGTATGTATGTCTCAAAACAAACTTCAAAATCAAATTAAAGGCCCAAAGTAATCAGTCATTTTCCAGATATGTATTTTATCCTGCCAAGAAGCTGCTAGCAGAAAAGACCCTTCAAAATTAAATGTTCCCAGAAAGAAAGGACATTAGCAGAGGAGAACTCAGTTAAGACTGAATAGAGCTGATGGTTCAGATTCCATCAGACCAATATAAAAAGCAGTTCATTTGAAAGAATAAAAATGGTTTTCTGAGGGAGGAAAGTACAGTTATCCACTGATTTAGAGCAACACCAGACTATGCAATCCTGAAGAACTGTCTTAGTTTCCTGGGGCTGGCTCCTAACCTGACACTGGTAAATACTCATCAAATACATGTATCGATGCAAAGTAGTCCTCAGACACCCTGTCAATGTAGAAACAGTGCCTTTCTCCTGGTAGAGTTTCACAGAAGAGAGCTGGTCTACACTACTGTAGCTCAAACAAGTTACACAACACAGTCACTGTCTCCTGGACCCCCCCCTTCTGTGGAGGACAGACAAAAGTCAAGCAAGAGAACAGAGGTGTGGAGGAGAATGAGAAACTACAGAGACAACTAAAGCAAGGAAACTCCGACACATGAGGCACAAGTGCTATCTTCAGGACAATCGGCCACAGTCTCCTGTGAACAGAAATCAGGAGAAAGCAGAGTCCCGCGTGTAGACGCCTAATGTGAGAGAAGTACTAAGAGCTGAGATGGGGAGCGTTTGCCCTGCTGCAGGACTAGAGTGGACCCCAATTTTGGTGGATCAGGAGCAAGAGGAGGATGGAAAGAGACAAGTCAAGGAGGTCGTGAGGAGGGAAATCAGAGAGAAGGGAGGCTGTGGCACCTTTGAGCCACAGGCTCACACTGTACATAAAGTGCACAGGTCAGACAGTACAGCCACAGGCTCACGCTGTACATAAAGTGCACAAGTCAGACAGTACAGTCACAGGCTCACGCTGTACATAAAGTGCACAGGTCAGACAGTACAGTCACAGGCTCACACTGTACATAAAGTGCACAGGTCAGACAGTACAGCCACAGGCTCACGCTGTCCATAAAGTGCACAAGTCAGACAGTACAGCCACAGGCTCACGCTGTACATAAAGTGCACAGGTCAGACAGTACAGCCACAGGCTCACGCTGTATAAAGTGCACAGGTCAGACAGTACAGCCACAGGCTCACGCTGTACATAAAGTGCACAGGTCAGACAGTACAGTCACAGGCTCACACTGTACATAAAGTGCACAGGTCAGACAGTACAGTCACAGGCTCACGCTGTACATAAAGTGCACAGGTCAGACAGTACAGCCACAGGCTCACGCTGTATAAAGTGCACAGGTCAGACAGTAGTCACAGAATTATCCAATCATCACCATTATGAGTTTCAGACCCTTTTCATTACCCCCACTCTTCCCTGCCTTTCTCTCTCCTATACTTGACAACCATGGCCTTGTCTGCTCTACACATGGAATCATGTAACATGGGCCTTTTTCCTTGGCTTCTTTCACTTAACATATGGTTTCAAAGTTCACCCATCTAGACTGTAGTATGTACCAGTGTCTCACTACTTGGGATTGCCAAATAGCATTCCATTGTATGAATACGCCACATTTTTATCTAGTCATCATTTCATTATACTTGGGGTTTCCCCTCTTTGGGGTTACTGTAAATAACGCTGCCGTGCTGAAGCATCATTAAAGCAGCTTCTCAAACTATATTTCCCATACACCCATTCGGAAAAGCCTCAAACTATATCTCCCACACACCTATTGGGAAAAGCCTCGCCTTCAGAAACAGCATGAATTTAGGGAAAGAAAGTCAAGATCCAAGAAGCAATGAAGGAGTCAGAAAAGCCAGAGCAGAGCCAGGAATGTGACCACCAAAGCACAAAGGAAGCATCCTAAGGAAGAGAGTCCACTTCCCAGGATCCACATAAATGCCAAGAGGGCATGGGCGCCACGAGTAATTCCAGCCTCAGAACCCGGAGACGGGGTCCCCAGAACAAGTGGCTAGTGAGACAAGCAATACTGGCAAGCCCTGGAGTTGACTGAGACAGCCTGGCTCAGTGAAGAGCCATCCAAAACCATTCCTGATGTCACTGATGTCAACCTCAGGCCCCCACATGCATGAAGACATACAAGTGTCCACACACAGGAGGGAGAAAAAGAAAACCCAACCACACCAGGTTCCTTTCCTCTCTGGCACCGAATTCACCAGATCACGCACCTGTGTCATTACGTGCAGTGTGATTCCTGGTCTTGGGTTTCACTGCAGCAAATATTTAATCAGAAAATAAAGGAATAAAAGGGAGGAATGTAAGGGAGAAAAATATCTAAAAGCTCAAAATGCAAAATGTGACCAAGGCCCACGAATAGGGCTGTTTAAGGCCTTTGTTAGCAAACCACATCCTGCCACTTCTGAAGGCCCAACTCGCCAGCAGAATAAACAGATTAAATTGCACCCACATTTCCCATCAATGCTTCCTTACAATTTAAGAACGTGAACACATTCTTTTATCATTTTACTTTAAAACTTATTTGGTCTTGAAAGATCCTTAATGATTTTCTCAAAAATTTCTGGGCATACTGGGTAACTCTTGGAAATTAGAAAACCAACTTAAAAATTATTTTCAAATATAGCCAAATTTTTTGCATAAAAATCTATGTCATCTTTGGAAGCTGTTGTAAGGTTGAACTTTATAAACAAGCAATGGAACAATTATCCAATTGTGCAGTTTCAGTTTGGAGTTTGGAGACAATGCTTTTCTCCCTTCTCCATTCTTACAGACCTGAGGGAAAGGCTGAGGAGTAAGTCCTGTCCAGCTCTGGGCAGAGGTGTGTGAACACAAGTGATGAGAGACACCTCCAGGGCTGGCCCTAAACACTCTTAAACACACCCCTGCCTTCCTGGCACTGGGTTAGGTGGAGATAGCCTGAGGTGACCTTCCCAGCCTTGCTGCGCTTGCCAGGACTCCTTAGCTGACTTACCCTGCTAATGGAATGCATGGAGCCAAGTGCCAGCACCAGCCTACATGAGCAGGAAACCAAAGTTACATCTAAGAACACCACATAGATTCTGATAGTTTCTGTTATAGCAGTAACCTTCCTGAACTAGTAACATAAACCTGTAGGACTAGACACAGTTCATAACACATTTGATAGACACATGGCCTGGATTAGCCGTTAGCAGTTTCCTCTTTTTTAAAACTCGCGCAATTGCTAATTACTGCTAGAAAGGACAACTAAAGACCAGCTACGCACAACACTGTGTTCTAAATGCTTGATCCAGATGAACACCCTGGAGCCTCAGAGCAACCTCAACGGCAGTGAACACAGTTGTCTCCACTTGAGAGATAGTGAAAGCAAAGAACAGAGAAATTCAGTGGCTTGCCTAGAGTTACATAATTTATAAGTGGCAGAGCTAGGACTCAAATCCAAGTACTCTGGCCCTGGCATCTGGGCATTTAATCAGTGTACTTTATTTGAAGTAAAATTTCAATTCCAACAGCATGTGTTTCTCTCTCTCTCCTCCCTCCCTCCCTCTAACACACACACACACACACACACACACACACACACACACACACGAAGGCAAGATAAGTGGATATAAAGCAACTCCACCTCCTCATGTTTGACACATGCATGTTAGCGGCTAACATTAAAGAGAACTTCAGTAACTCGAGACAGTTGTGATTTGCTCTGAATCCTAACTTCAAAAAGACGTACGCTGCATATGTGGGGAGGGTCCAAAGGCAGCAGAACAATGCGCTTGCTTCCATGAAAATGCAAATGTCTCTGAAACCAGCTAATATGTAGGTCTTTACTTTTCCAAAGACATGAGGATTAACTGTATTGTGGGTTAAATTAGCTGAACATCAAAAAAAGACATCCAAAATAAACAGACACATACTCCTGGTAGCCAGGGGTGATGAGACCAAATGCACACTTCAGAAGGAGTCCAAGCGTGCTCATGAACATTCTCCCGATTCAAAGTAAACAAAAAAGGAGGCAAGTTTTGACATGAACAAGACAGCTACGATCATAAACGCAGCAGCCTCAAGTCTGGATTTAGTGTCTATTTCAGACAACTCTCGAAAGAGCCCCAAAATGACTGTTCCTGAGCCAAACAGCGGCTATTTTTCTACTCACACTTAGCCTATCCATCGCTCTAACCATGCACCAACTGGCTAGGCTATGAAATAATCATCCTCCCTCCAAAAGAGCCGCCAGTTCGCACCCAGCACACCACAGAGGTAGAGCTGAGAAGCAGACACGGTTAGGCTGCAGTGTCAGAAGCCGTACTAGGAACATTAGGTTGATCAGCTTTTAACTGTGAGAAGGTTTGAAACTTGCGTTCTCTCTGGCAGCGAACAAAGAATGTGGGCAGATGTGCAAACAGTCAGATTCACGTGGCTCCTTTTGAGAGTAACCATATGAAGGATAAAAGGATGTCAAGTACCTAGAGCATTTTAGAAAAGACATGAAATGAGCTCTGATGTTACAAGGGTGGAAGGAGATCGCAAATGCTGGCGGCATCCATCAGCCACCGAGCATCTCCAAGCCTGTGTGCCTGGGCCCGTGCTGGGTATTGGCGATGACATAAAAGGCAGCTATAGCTAACATCACTTCACAGCACTTAATAGCACCAAAGATCAGTTGGGCATTTATTGTGTCAAGCTCCTTGGCCTGTAGTAACTCATGTGATGTCCACACCAACCTGTGAACAATCCACCCCGAACTACCAGACACAGGAGAAAAACAGAAAAACCTTATTACAGAAGACAGGCAAAACTTTTTCACATAAAGCTACTACTTTTAGATAGTTTGGGGGACTCTTTCTACACTAAGAAGAATGAACCATTTACCTCAATTGCTATTGAATTATTCCAGATATCCTCAGAACAAGTTCTGTAAATGTTATGAAGCCTGACTTGCATGTTAAATGCATCATGTCACAAAAACCACAAGTAAACTACTCTCCTTGATGGAAAATGAAAACTGAAGAGGCCTATGGGCTTAATAATGGCAGTGTTAAAAGAGGTACCTTCCCCTATTAAAAAAAAAAAAAGTAATCCATGAAACAAGCCTTGCTCCAGAGAAGCATCATAAGGAAGAAAAGCAAGGTCTTCAACTGGATTACAGCATTAAGAGGAGGTTTAAATAGTGGAAGAGTCACCATGAAGCCTCCCCCTGCTGCTGTTCACACAGTTCCAAACAGTGACAAAATCAGTCTTCACATTCACTACGAACAAAAGAGCTGTGTTCCCATCTTTAAGGTCAGATTAAGGTGACAGGCTGGATTAAGCCATCTATCAGGTGAAATGAATGCTCTGACCAGAGCCTAGACTAAACACTTCTAGTAGTAAGGTCAGCACAGAGGCCTGGTCCAGTGGGCAGATGCCCTGTGGCTGTAGCTCAGAAGCTGCCCTACAAATTCTCACTAGACGCTTAATCAATATGATGCCTTAGGACTTGAACTGTGGCTATAAAATCAATATTACCTTTATTTTAAGTAGCAGGAGGAACAATGAGATTATCTTGTTGCTTACAAGTCTGTCGTGGACAATCTGGCTCCTGGTGCATGTCATCTTTGGCTTTTGCCTGGCAGGAATGTGTTTGTTGGGCACGGACACAGCCTGGCCCTGGACTGGAGAAAGGGAAAGGAGAAGGCACACACGGTAGCTCGGGAAAGCCAAGACCTCCAAGTTTATTACAAGCCAAAGAACAATGGTCTGTGAGAAGATGTCCCACGGCAGCTACATGCTGGACCTCCTGCCCCAATCTTCAGATCTGTGTCTCCCAATAGCCCCTTGGATGCCAATTAGGTACTAGACATGTATCTGTCCAAAGGACAGCCCTGTTCTTCCTCAGTGTTCTCGCTGTCATAAATGGTTACAGTCTAGTCACTGAAATCCTGATGCTACTCTGGTGTCTCTAGCTTTACAAACATCCTCACTCGGTCTCACAAGAAATGCTGTCAACTTCGTCTCAAGATTATATCCTAAGTCTCTCCCCTTCCATCCACTTCTGTAATCATGTCCTGCCCCTGGTCATCAGCACATCCTTGCCAAGACTTTCTCCCTCATTCTACTCTTGCCTTCACGTGTGGGGGGGGTGGGGTGGGTGTGGGTGTGAATAGTCACAAATAGTAAAACAGTAACAAGTATAGAGCAGATAGGTCACTCTATACACATTCTTTACCTTACCCCTTCCAGTGGCTTCCATACAGTTGTAATAGAACTTAAATCTTTACCCCGACTTAGGGTGCATATAAGATCTGTCTTTGACTCTTTCTCCTTAAATCCTGCCACTGATTGCTTTTGCCTCCTTTTTGAAAAAAAAACTTAATCAGCACCATGGATCCTTGGAACAACTGTCCTTGTCATATTTGGAGTTTCATATCAAATGCCATTCCAGATCACTCTAACCCACCCCTCTGCTCATCACTTCATTACCTGTATAATGGTCACTGCTTCCTGGCTTGCCTCCTCTAGCAAGAACAGGACAACAGTGAGCAGTGAGCACACACTGTTCTCTGCTAGAGTTCTTATAAGGAATACATGGGTAACACATGGGAATCTGGTATTGATAATAATGCTGAACACACTAGCAAAGTGCTTCAGTCAGAGATAGAAGCTGAGCACAGAAAGACCTTTGGTTTTCTCCAAATTGGCTTAATCTTTTTAACATTCCAAAGGAGTAACATTTTCAGCAGGAGGTCAAGAAGAAATCAAGCCTCAGCTCTTGAGACACTCCCGACTTCCATGCTATGAGGCTAGTGTTGACAGTGGAAGCTCAGATGGTGTCTGCAGACACCAACACCATCTTGCCTGCACACTCTCCATCACATAACCGTTCTTCTCATCTCCTCACAAGACTGTCCACAGCACTCGGTGCTTTTCTGGTTCACTGGCTCATCCCCTCCATCAATCAAGAACATCTAAAAGCTCCATCTCCTAGATAAAGCATGTTTGGCTCAAAGGAAAAGGAAAAAGAACAGGAAAGGGGCTGGGTAAGGGCTGATGTCCATCATGTGTGCAATAAGGGGCTTGCATCTGCATATATCTGGGTAAGGCACTGGTATCCACCCACATGTTGGGGAGGGGGCTAACATCCACTTATACACTGGACATGGTGCTGAATGCTTAGACGTTTTAACAAGCCTGAGAGATAAATTCAAATAAGTCCCATTTCTAGGTAAGAAAATATAGAGTATTAGGTCCAAGATTTTCCAGAAATCAAATGAGGAGTGGCAGAGACGGGACTGACACCCACATCAGTCACACTCTAAAATCCCAGTGCTGTCCAAGATATCATCGTAGCAACAAAAATAATGAATACAGAAATAAAATATTGCTTTTGCTGTCTAAATGTGATGTATTCTGTCCCAGAGAGTTCTTTACCACTTTTTACTGACTGGGCCCCTACCCTATAGCTTCTATAAGCACTGAATTTCTACAGAAGAAATTAAAAATCCCTGTAAAATTTCCCCTTTTTATTGTACACTGATAGAACATTCCAGCTGCAGAGGACAGTAGCACTAATTTCCATCCTAGCATTGCTGTCTCACCCAGACACACGTCAGCTTCATCAAAGGGCAAGTAACTGCTCCGCACAGCACATGCCAAACTTCCAGGTGCTCACAGCGGGCTCCAAAGGCAAACAATCCTCAAAAGCCAATGGCTGAGGTCAATCTGAACTTCCTTATAAATAGAAGACCCAAAAAACAAAACACAGAATCACTATGTTAAAATACACCCTCTCATCTGTAAGCTTTTTAAATAAATCAAGAGTAAAATTAAAATTTAATGAAGCAGATTTTTCTCTTGTCAATCTTTACTCACCTACAATAATTATTTCTAATAAGTCACATGACATCTTAAAGGGTTTATCACTACAAGGCAAAAAGGCAAAAATAACTGGGCTAGCATGTTTATTTTACTCCTTTTATTTGAGGGGTAGACAGGAGCTTGGTTTGTAGCTCAGACTGGCCTTGAACTCCTGCCTCTACCTCCAGAGTGCTGGGGTCAGAGATGTACCCCGCCAAGCCAGGCTGTCCTAGTTCTCTTCTATACTGGAAGGCATTACAAATTGTCTCATAAATATCTTCTAGGCTTTCCCAAGTAATCCAGATATTTTTCTTCACTGGTCTATTTTCTCACAGAACTTATTAAGGATATCATCACAAACCAATTTCAAATAGTAATCTGTGAAGAAACAAATTCACTTCACATTCGGTTTGAAAATAATACTGATCAAAAATAATACTGATCAGCTCTTTGCTAATCAACCCTCTGTTTCCACAGATAATTAGGTGACAACTTCTAAGCACATTTGTGATACAATAATTAAGTTGAAACCTGGCCCTTGTAACAGCAAAAGGAGACTTGTAGTCTGTTTCAGGACCAGTTCGAACTCAGTCCTTAGGAAGGTCACTATCTATAGAAGGAGCTTCCCTTTTGTGACAGACTGTGAACAACAAAAAAATCCCCAAACCAAGATTCTCTCCTTCCCTCTCTCACCCTGCCCTTCCTTCCGTCATTTCTTTCCCAGTCTTTTTTCTTACTCTCTTCCTGTTTTGCTTTTAAGATCACAGAGCAGTGAGTTATAGGTGTCAGGTTCAACCCCAAACGGTAAAGCCCACACACTCTCCTCCCATTTCGCATGCTCGGGGGTGTGAATATTTCATGGGAGCACCATCATTCACTCAGTGCTTACGCTGTCTGATCCAGCCTCCACTCTGTCTGTTCAGTGCTCTGGAGGATAGCGTGTTCTCATGTCTGCTGCTCAGTCACATAAAGCCCTGCTCCTCAAAGGTTCTTCAAGTTCAATAATTCATTAAACACTCTGCTGGGGTCGGTAAGTACGTACGGGAATGCATAACTGTGGAATGTGTGGTGCTATTAGAGAGTTTCTCTAATAAAATGGTGACTTTAGAGAAAATGACAGCATTGTTACTAATACCAGAGAGCACACACTGAACAATCGAAGCTATGCCGCGCTGAGACAAGAGCTTCAAATAAACAGAAGTGACTGTTTATGGGTGAGTCATTAAGCAAACCCGCATGCAGGAAGGTAAAATCACCACACCAGTCCCAAGACTTCCTTCAGAATAAGTAGTTGAGCTTCCATTGCTACTCTTTATGAATGCCACAGATACATCCACAATCTCAATAAAATATCTGTGAAACTGAATAAAAAAAATGACATGTTAAACTTTGAAATATTATCTCCAAAATAAACTCATTGTCCTTCTCTCTCTGCTGTTCTCTGAGCAACAGGCCAAGAATTACACAAAGCAGAAATAAAAACAAAGGATAAAATGTGGGGTGTATACTTGATCACCAAGCATCCAATGAACTCAGATCTATCCAGAGCCAAGGGGACACAACAGCAGACTAAGACATCACTTGGTAGTCACAAGGCTTCAGGATCCAGTTGGGTGACAAAGAACACATCAAGTGATTAAATAAGACCCCAGACAATATAGAAACCATTGCTAAATTAACATTGAAGGCCACAACATTTCAAGAATACAGGGTTGAACCGATCTGAGTGGCAGCAGGCAAGGAGACCTTCAGAAGGAAGAACTGACTTATGTACTGAATTGATTTCTTATTTCTTTCAAACAGACCTTAGAAACATAAAGCCAGGCCCAAGTTATGATTAATACAAAAAGTAACTTCTATTTAAATATGATGATGTCAAAACATGCACCTGACTTTTTTCCCAGATCTTAATGATATTCTTGTAAAGAAATTAAAATAACAGACACAAGCAGAACTTTGTGAGTTCAAAGTCAATCTGGTCTATGTAATACATTCTAGGCCAGTCAGGGCTACATGGTAAGACTTTGTCTCAAAAAGGAAGAATGGAAGGGAGGGAAGGAAGGAGGGAGGGAGGGAGGGAATTAAAACAAAATAACAACAAAAAGTCAGAGACAAAAAGAATGGAAGAGAAGATAACAGCAGATGAGGGATGGCCCCATACATGTCAAGAGGCAAAGGGAAAGTCATTAATAAAACAGCAAAGGCTGAAGTCCTTCTACTCCTTGGAGCAAGCAGAAAGACCCAGACGCACCCCCACTCCTTGCCCCCATCTCCTGAAAGCCTCGTAATTTACAAGAATCAGATGCTCCTAAAAGTAGATGTACCTTAGAGTGGAGCTGCAAACAGGGGCCGGGTGGAAAGCTACAAGCCAAGCTGTGTTACCCTTTCTCTCCGCCCTAAGCTTAGGCCAATCTTTGTTCAAGCAAAACGTGAGCTGAGCTGTCTGGAAGGGGTGGCCTGAGATCAGCTGCGACACTATGCTGCCCAGCCTGGCCGAGGGCAGACATAAGAGCTGCATCCAACTCTTAGGACCTTCTCCTCTCCCTCCCTGGTTATCCCAGGCCTCAGAAATCCCAGAATTTATTTCAGTGGGTCATCTCCAGGCATCCTGGGTATGCTCCTTTGATACAAGACGCTACCAATTTCTATCGCTTCTTTGCTAACTTCCTGCCTAACCCTACATACTGGACCCTGTGGATGGATCCTCTCATTTCTTCTATTTCTTCTCTCCCTTTAACTGTATGCACCCTACCATCCCCGCCCCACACACAATTTTCAAGGAAAACATCTTTAGTATTTCCTAATACTTTTATGAAAACTGTTTACTTCTGCTAACGTATTTTTAACTATAGAGAAACCATTCAGTTTTTCACTTTCTTGTTTATTTGTTTGTGCCTTTCACATCATGCATCTCTACCCCATTCATTTCCCTATCCCTTCATATCTGCCCTGTGCCCTTGTAATCTCCCCATTCCCCAAATAAAATAAAATAAAATTGAAGAGAAAAAAAATCAGTCTCCTCATGGAGGCTGCAGTGTGACACAGTGAGTCGCACAGTAAACCCTTTGTCCATACAATGAGCAAACGCTCATTACAGAGTCATTGATGTGGTTTGAGGCCTCTGGTTGCTGTGACACTGTTGATGTTAGGCCCTCACTGGAACACCCCTTGGTTATCCTGTTGCTGTCCTATGCCATGGAGACCCTGTAACTTTGGGTGTGCAGGACCGGTCTCTTCACATGCTCCAGCAGATTACAGATGGGGTAGATGTTAGGGTGAGTCAATTCATAACCCCAGTTCTGGGCCTGGGTAGTTGCAGGGTTAGTCAGCCTGCCACTGAGAAATCATTCTTGCTCTTTTAATAATGTCCCCCTTTTTAATGTTTCATAATGAGAAATTTGAAAAACATAAAAGTAGAGAGCTATGTAATAACTCCTAGGTAAATGTAGGGAGTCTTTATCTAGCCCATGAACCAGCAAAAGCTCGGCCAATCGCTTAGGCTTGTTTCTAACTAGCTCTTATACCTTAAATTAACCCATTTCTGCTCATTTACATGCTCCCACGTGACTCATGGCTTGTTACCTCATCTCCTGCATGTCATACTTCCTCTGCATCACCTCATAACTCCACCCTTCTTCTTCCCAGCATCCTCTGTGCCTGGAAATCTGCCTAGCTATTGGCCATTCAGCTCTTTATTAGACCAATATCTATATCATTGTAGAGTATAATCAAATATCTCGCAACAGGTAAACATTGAACAACATTAATGATGATTATCATTTAATACTCTTTTAATTCTTCTATTCTACCATTATTTCTGTATTATTTCAAAGCAATCCCAGATGTCATAATATTTTGATTGTAGTTTTTATATGTGTGTGTTTATAATATATAGGGACAGCATGTTTTCTAAAAAATACACTGTATTATCACAACTAACAACATTATTAGTGTGAATGTTTTCCTGTATTAGCATCTTGATCCTGTTTGCAGGTGATATTTTCTTTCATCTATTTAAGAATATTTATTATTTGTTTTAAAGATTTGAGATTATTTTGCTCTCTTTTAAACCATTCTTTATTTTACATAAAGCAATACAATTTACATGTTAAATAAAATACTAGAATGGTTTGATATAGTTTTAAACAAAAGAAAAAGAAACCAAATTGTTCAGGTTATAAAACCATTTCCCTCAGAACAGAGGCTTTCTTTCTTACTCCACTGACCACTGTGCAAAGGGTGACTAATCACTGACCATATCTGTCACCCTGACCCACTTAAAAAGTTTCCCCCTTCTAACTACCATATAAGTTATATAAAACAATGTTTCCTTAAATGATTTTCATGCATACATTTAATGAATTTTGGTCATATCCAACCTCTCCTATGGCCACCTCTCGTCTCCTCCGGCTCCTGCTAGTCTCATTTTCTTCCTAGATAATACCCCTTCGACTTGCATAATTTTTTTTAATCTGAAATCTACATTTGAGAGAAAATAAAATATTTGTCTTTGGGAATCTGGCTTATTTCATCTAATATGCTCACCTCCACTAACACTCATTTTTCCTGCACCATGATTGCATTCTCCATGAAGATAAAGAATACTCCGCTGTGTGTATACACCACACATTTTCTTTATCCATCTACCCTTTGATGGAAACCTAGGCTGATTCACAGCGTGGCAGATGTGAATAGTTCTCGGATGTGTACAGCTCTGTATACGACCATTGTATACCGACTTTGACTCATTCCAAGGACAGCATATACGTCTTGTTTCTCTGGTTCCTTTTTGTTTTGTTTTTTAGATTTTGTTTTGTTTCTGTGCTTTGTATTCTGCTGTTCCTATTTGAGGCACTCCTTAGTATTTGATGAGCCTTGACTATCAGTTCACAGTTTCCAGACTGGAGGCTCAACATGCAGAAGTTTAGTTTGTCAGCTAGAGGTCTCACCCCGGGGTGAGACGGCAGAAACTTTTCTTTATGCATCACTACATGTCACCCATGCTTTTCATTGGTCTGGCTAGTTTCCTTTGATAGGAACCCCAACATCTACTCTGGACCCAAAGATTGCACAACCTCTCCCAGCAGCCCTCGTTCACAACAGAAAGGCCTCATTCCTCGCAGCTTGGAGACTTGGTGTAATAAGATCATGTGTGTTTTAAATCTAAATTAAAGCACCGCTCCTTTTTTAAAAGGTGCTTTCAAAATGAAAAAACTACATTTTCAGCTTCTTTTGAAGTCTCCAATTTCTTGAAACGCTGTCATTCTGCACCCTGGGGCTCAGTTCGAAATCCTCCCCTAAACTGAGACGGAGATTCAGCTTGAGTAATCATCCATCATTAACTGATAGGCAGCAAACATGTGAGAGGTGCTGTGGAATGAAGTGCACCTACATAAAAGACAAGGGCATTTGCAAAATATGTCTTGATTAACTAATTTTTTTTTCTATCCTGGAAAAAGGCTAAACAGCCTGATGCAACAGTCAGAAAAAGGAAAACACAAAGCTAGACAGCTGGCCCAGCACTTAACTGCATTGTTGCTCAGTCCCCACCACCAACATGTGGCTCACAACTACCTGCAATTCCAGTCCCAGGGGATCCGGTGCTCTCTTCTGACCTCCAAGCCACCAGGTGTGGACATGGTACAGATATGTACGCAAAGGTAAAATACTCTTACACATAAAATAAATAAATCTAAAAGGTTTTAAGTGGAAAGAAAAGGCTGAACACGCTTCAGAAATCTATGACAACAGACGAGCAAAACCCTGTAGACCCCAGAAACAAACAAGACCCCAATAGCAAGGCATTCCCTCCACAACTAGTGCAAAAGATAGAAAGGGGAGAAATAAGAAGGGAAGAAAAGAGAATTAGGAACAAAAATAATGTCTTCCAGGAAAAGGCAAGCAAACCAAGGTTCTATAGGGTTGAAGATTAATCAAATTCTGAATTTTAATGCTCCAAAAAGTCCCAAAATTTCTTTAACTAGGTAATATATTTATATGTTTTATAAATACACATACTACAGTTAGATATATTCATATGCACATATTATTAAATGTACACAAATATGTAATACACACATGACTATGGTTAGCAAATATGTCAAGGAAATTTCTAGAAGCTTCCAAAGACAATTTAGACAGGCTCAAATGATTTTTTGTTTAATACAAACTGATCGGCCACATAGCTACTATACAGCATGGATATACTTAAAAATTACTATGAGACTAGATTTTAAGTATTCCCATCATTAAAAAAATACGATAAGTATATGAGCACAGTGTATATACATTCATTGACTCGATCTTCGCCTTTCTACTGTAGAACGTGAAAAGCACTGTCTTAACAATTTTAAAAAGTACTTTTGAAAAAAAAAAGTCTAAACATAACTTTTCTGAAGAGCTGGAAGCACCCATTTCACCAGCTTTAGACTTAAAAGTTCTCTCTGCTGCCCATGCACCTGTTAGCTAAAAACACCTCGCTCTCACGCTAACATTAACAGCCCTGTCATTTATCCCTTAAATGTTTATCTCCTTTGGTCACAATTTTATTGTCATTAAACAGCAGCTACTGTGTGACCAAAATGCATTCAAATGCCGCGAGTACACACAGAGGCCACTGTTCTCTTTCCAGCTGACTGGACTCTCGCTGGTATGAACAAAAGACAAGAGCCTGCCATTCTTCAAGCTAAAGGAAGGAACAGCAGGGAAACACTTGACACAGCATCTCCCTCCATTCACTGTGGAAACGCTAACGAGCGCAGCCTGCAAGCACTTGCTCTGCTTTTTCACAAGTTTCAACTCATGAAAATAATTACACATTTTAGCATCTTTTAAAAGGCTATTAAATAATAACTTACAAGCCACTGTAACTAATACAGTACTTATTATCTACTGAGCACGGCACTAAAGACACCACGTGCCAGGCAAACAGAAACAGCAGTACCTTGCAAGAGACCCAGGGCACTGCACAGACTTGACATTTGAAGCCAGAGGTTTTCAAAAGCGCCAAGACCTTAAGAAAGCAGATGAAGTTGACACCCTAAGGCCAACTCTCAATCAAGAAGCTGCTGCTGCCCCAGTGCTGAACTGTGGTGCGGGCTCCCTGACCCACCTGTTCTCAAAGGCCACCAGCTTGTTGTCCGCATCATGCTACTTCTCACACACCCTTCTTGCTAGTCCCATTCCATGTGGCTCTCTCATGAATACAGCCCCCATGCCTTTTTTTCCTTAAATTAACCATTTCCTTAAATTAACCATTCCATTGTCTGTTGGAAGCTGGGCGGTGATGGCACATGCCTTTAATCCCAGCACTTGGGAAGCAGAGGCAGGCGGACGTCAGTGAGCTCGAAGCCAGCCTGGTCTACAGAGTGAGTTCCAGGACAGCCAAGATCTGTTACACAGAGAAACCCTGTCTCGAAAAACCAACAACAACAACAAAAAATCTGTTGGAGCTGAGAGGGCAGGAGAGGAATCAGTTTGAATTCTGATACTCTTTAGTATGAGAAATAGAAATCTAGGGGTGAAGGACTTACTTTCCTCTTGTGCCATGAAGAGAAATGGTATATTACCTAGGCAGGTGACAGAAACCCTAAGTAGCTCTGGCTTACCCAGCCACAAATGTTATGTGACTATTTGTATAAATGCTTGCATATAGATAGAATATTCTAGAAAGAGTCAACAGTAGTTACCGCTTTGAGAAGGTAAAATCTGAGGATTAGGCTTTTAAAGTTATTTTTATATCTAAGTAAGTTTCACAGCAGCATCATTTGTGAAACGGTAGAGCTGGCGTACCCGCCTATCAGCTGACGGGTGAAGAGACACGTCCCGCCTATCAGCTGACGGGTGCAGACACGTCCCGCCTATCAGCTGACGGGTGCAGAGACACGTCCATTTCTGTAGGGGGAACAAGAATTTTAGAGTAGATCAGTTTTGTTTTGAGAAAGTCTTAATTCAAGAAGGTGGTTTAACGTTCACTATTTAAAAACCTCCCGAATCAGTTTCTAGAAGGCACTGCTCGCATGTACCCGCTTTGAACCCGTGTGGCACAATCTGTTTTAGGACTCCTCCCCTTCACCCCTGCCACTAATAGTGCCGCAATTATGTGGTTCCACCAGTCATTTGAGCAACTGTCCTCTAATGCAGCTGTGTGGTCTCAGTGCTTCTGCAGGGCACGACTGTGGCTGGCAAAGGACGATAGCCAACTACCCACAATTATTTTAATGTCTCCTGTGAGATGATAAATGAAGTTTATAGTTATAATAAAAGCAAGCCAGTTTCCCCCAAGGTATAAAGAATGTGCAAGTAAAATTCCTGTTGTCAGACGTGACAGCTGTTTCGTTTTCTAAAAACTCCTCTGTTGAGGACTTCACAATAAAAACAAGGCAAACACAACCCCCCAACAGGGTGAGTTTTCAATATGGTCATTTGCTTAGGGTTCAGTCCAATGAAGATGAATAAACGTCAGATCTTTATATTATCGCTGTCCCTCTAGGGACTTATTTGGTTACCGGTATAACTGAAAAATTCTCATAGTTTTTGCATCTTCGTAATTTCCTTTGCAAACACTGACTTCACACAATTTGCAAAATATTTGCTGTGATTTTTCCTGGCGCCAGGAAGACCCTTAATGGCTGCATAATTCCTGCTTCTTATTTTTTGGTGCCATCTGAGGCTTGTGTCCTGATTACTGTCAGACCTCCAGACTGCCCACACCTTTCATTTGACGAGATTGCTGTCTAGAGGGTAAGGAGTGGCTGGGCACAGTATCAAGCAGTATGCCCATTTTGTAATGTAGGCATCTCTGAAAGAGGGCGGGTCCCTCCCCTGGGAAGTGGGGGTTGTAGAAATGGCCCTGCTTCTCTCTAAGCATTGGCAGGTGGTCTGTCTGCCCTTAGGACTGTGCTTTCTCTTCAGAGATAATCCCTTTCTTCATAGTCCCATGCTTGCTCCCCACTGGCTCATAACTGAGGCTGCCCCATTCAGTTTCTCCTCTTGCATCATATGGCACCCAGCTTTAGGCAACCAGTGCCTTTGTTTTTATATCTTGTGTGTATCCTTGAAGACCTCTGGAAGTATCCTTTTATAATCTCTATTAGCTAGGTCCCATTTATGATTTTTTTAAAGTCCAGATGGATATTTGTGATTATTATTAGTGAGATAAGCCTGTGCATTTGAACTAATGTGGCGGAGAAGTACCATGTGGCCCTTCGAGTCAGTCCTTCCAGAGTAGAGCTGAGGTAACTGAGGCCCAGAAAGTTCACTGACTGCTTCAGAGTCCATAATGACTAATTACGGAACAGAATCTATAATTTAGAAGTCCAGGTTGAGAGCGTTTTCCAGACTGACAGACTTAAAAGCTCAAAGCCCTGAATTTGAGGGTAAATTAACAATGAACCAGGAGAAGATTGCTACATCTCTGGATTAAAAAAACAAAGCAAAACAGAACAAAACAAAAAATGACCTAATTAAAATATCTCAGCCAAGAAATGCTTTGGTAAACACAACGGTAAGGTCTTTTAAATTTTTGCTTACATTGGTTGTAATTAAAAGAAGTCACAAATCTCCCCTTAATGCTCCTGACAGAAGCCTAAGGAGAGTGTGGCAGGCTGTCTGCGTGGCTCTGTGTTAGCGAAGACCAGGCACCTGTGTAGCGCCATTCACTTGGCTGTAGGCGAGCCAGAAGCCACATTTCCTAGGTAAAGGGCTGACCTGTTTCTATTCCTAGTTGCGTGTACAACACATGTTAGAGAAGCAATTATTTTTAGCTGACTGACTATGACCAAGATTAATAGCTCCTGAGAGGGGTGTAATGAGAGGCCGCCCCAACTGCCGTCTACATTTTTCTTTATTTTTTCTGCTCTCATCCCTGTCACCTTTAAGTATCAGCGGAATGTCATTCTGTGAGATTTGCCCCTTGGATGTGAAAGGCTTCTCTTTCTTAATGATAGGAGGTGATTGGCCCTCAGGGCTGAGGAGCTTGGATAGTTGACAAGACCCAGAGGACAATCATCAGGTCTGTGGGAGCCACAGACCCAGGATGTTTACTCCGGAAAGGGGAAGAACCTGTGAACATCCAGCTCTTTAGTCTGGGTCACTGGGGTGTGCAGAGTATCAAGCAGGGAATCAAGGCCTCCAGCGCAGTGTCCTTGCATCTCAGTGGTTCTTGGGTTTGGAACACTGTCTTATTCTAAACAAGTTATTTAACTGAAATCATAAACTCTGCCTAGTTTTATAAAATATGGAAGCCTCATTGTGGTAGACTGAAGGTTAACTTCTAACCACGTCTCACTTCTGTCTTGAAATTTTAAGGCATGTAACCTAAGTTTGGATTGCGTCTGCTGGCCTCCAGTCGTGACCACGTGACTAAAAAAAGAGGGATGCTGTGGTTGTTTCCAGGAAGGTTCTTTAAGAGACAGCTGTTGTGCCCTTGACTGTTTTTTCTTAGGCCTTCTTTCTGTTCTGCTTCCTGGCATGTTCTGCCCTTGGATCTTGAAGATGCAGGTCAGTACTAGAAGGAGTGGCAGCTTCTAACACCTTTGTGGGAGTCATAACATGCTGCACCTTGCTTTATTAGCTTACATGCCTTGGGTATCTCAAACTTGCTGGTTTACCTTTGACTTAGCATGATCCCTACTGATGGCTGTCCGAGCTGGCTAGTGCGCTCTGTCACCACATATAATGCACAATGTACATTCTTCAAGATTCTACATGCTTGCTAGTGCATAAAGCATAATAAGTTTATATAAGTAGAATACATGGGTCAAAGGGAATTTGACTGTCAATCTTGTTTTCTAAAGATGTTAGTTTAAAAAGGTAAAATACAATGTAGAGACTCAAATCATGGCTATTAATAAAGAGGGCAAAGAGTTACGCAAGCATCATTAGAAAATAAACGCCAGCCACTACAGAATTTCATCTCTGAGATGGAATTCATACAATGAACTCACCCACTTAAAGTGCTCAAGTCAACAGTTTTGAGAATATTCACAGAGTTATACAGAAATTACCTTGTTAATGTAAGACCTTGTTATTACCCCCCCAAAGAAACCTCTGTGCCACCTGGCTCTAACTAGGTCCTGAGCCTCACTCCATCTGCTAGGCAGCCCTAAGCAATCACTCATTGACTTTCTGCTATAAACATCAATGGAAGCTGTTTTTAAAGAATTTTAAAATTTACTTACTTAACCCACTGAGTCTTATTAGTGCTGCCCATATGCACATGGATGTATGGGTGTGGGACCCTCCACTAGAGCATGGATAACCTACCAGCAGCCAACCCCTCCACCCAGCCACAACTGCCAATTGCTCCTCAGTCAGGGGCCTCTGTTGCCTCTGCCCCATTGAAGTACTAATGAGAACTAGAGGTGGGGAGAATATAATCAAGATATACTGTACATACATGGATGAAATTTTCAAATAAGTAGAAAATTATAATATGTAGTTGTTTGTGCTTAGATTTCACTGAACATGTTTGCAAAATTCATGCACAATATAGGGCACATCAGAACTCCATTGTTTATTGGAGAACACTACTCCACTCTACGTACATACACACTTGTTTATCTGCTCATCAGCTCACAGACATTTGGGGTTGTTTATTTTTCTGGCTATGATAACTATTTCTGCTGAGTGGTGCACAGGTCTGGTAGGGCCATATGTCTTCACTCCTCTTGAGTACTACCTTTAAGTGAGTAACCACCAGGACAAGAAAGAAACAAAACAAAAACCAGCACCGAAGATTAACAAGAAGACAGCTCGTTGGTGCCAGGACACAAGTTCAAATCTTTGAAACCAGCTCAAATATGACACAGTCTAGCAGTGACTCTGAAGATTAAACACACTCCCCTAATAATGGGCTTAAGCCCTAGAAGCATCACCAACATGAGAAGGGTGAAGAGGGTGACATCTCAACCTCTGGACTATCTCTCATCGCCCACATTCCTTCTGTTAACTTAGGCACATGTGTTCTGTGCTTGCGCTGTGCTCTTGCGTACCCTGCCGGAACCCTGACGCTCCCGATTCTACAAACGCTCAAGACGCGGTAAGTGTGGCAGCTGCTGGCAACAGTTTGTAGAGATTTTAAGGGTGTAAATGCAGGGTCAGCAGTGTTTTCCACTAAGTGTCAAACATAATTTGGGCTCATGTGTCACATGTATCCCCTCTTAAATGCTTTTTGCCTCCCTTTCCACCTCCTCCACAATTTCTTAAAATGTAAGAACCATGCATAGCTCAAGGGGTTGGCCCTCACATAAAAGTGAAAAACTTGCAGATTGACACTCACACCAATTCAACATGCCAGATACAACTTACATTCTATTAATATTGCTCACGATAACCTCAACTGTCTCTATTTGCTAATTATTCTCAAGCCCATGACTTCTCAACACCAAATGGTATTTGAAACCTGACAGCTGAAACTTTCTGTCCCTCCAATTCCAAATGGAAACTAATTCTACATGGAAGACCAAAACAAAACAAAAACCAAAAACAAACAAAAACCCAAACAATCCTTTTACTGGATGCTGAAAAAACAAGTATTTAATAAAACTCAGCATCATTTCATTTGTTTGGTTTGGTTTTTTTTTTTTTTCAAGACAGGATTTCTTTGTGTAGCCTTGGCTGTCCTGTAACTCTCTCTATAAACCAGGCTGGTCTCAGACTCACAGAGATGCACCTGCCTCTGCCTCCCAAGTGCTAAGACCAAAAGCATGCACCACCACCCAGCTAGCATTTATTTATTTTTTTCCTTTTTAATAAAAATATTTTTATTATTTACCTAATATACTGTGAAACTTATTTGTACATCAGGTCTGAAGAATTCCATGTAAACAGATCTGAGAGGTGGTGGTGCACACCTTTAATCCCAGCACCTGGGAGGCAGAGGCAGGCAGATCTCTCTGAGTCTGAGGCTAACCTGGTCTACAGAGCTAGTTCCAGGACAGCCAAGGCTATACAAAGAAACTTTCTAAAAAAAAAAAAAAAAAAAAAAAAAACCAAATAATTCCATTAAGCAGGACAACCAGCCACTTCTCTAAACATAGTTTTATTTAGTCTAACAAGTTTAGTTTGTATTTTTTGATACAGGATTTTGATGCATAGACAAGGCTGCCCTCACAGTCACATAAGCCAGGCTGCCTTGAAATCACAGCGGTCCTCCTGCCTCAGCTTCCCAAGTGCTGGGATTATATATATGCTCCACAATGCTCATCTGTTTACTTTCTTACTGTGTGTGCCACTGGTAGATCCTTAGGGTTTTTTGAGACAGGGTTTCACCATGTAAGCCCGAGTCGTCCTGGAAACTACAATGGAGCCCGGTTGACCTTGAACTTGATCATGATCCTCTCCAGACTCCCAAGAGTTAGGATTATAGTAGAGTACCACCATGATTAAAGAACTAACAAAAGCATTGGGTATGGCAGTGTACATTGTAATCCCAGCATTTAAAAGGCTGAGGAGATGGTTCTCAAGTTCATGATCAGATCAATTAAGGGGAGGAAGTATCCTAATAGGAGAGTAAAAGGAGAAACTGTCACTTTTGCTGGTGACATAATTCAAAGACTGCTATAAGTAATAAATAGAGTAACGTTGTAAGGTATAAAACCAACATGCATATATCAACAACAGTTTTCGATGAACTAACATGTAACTCTCCACAAAAATTAAATAAAGAAAGAAAGAACGAACAACCCCATTAATAATAACTGCATTAAAAAGTAAAACACTTAGAAATAAATGTAAGCAAAGAGGTTTTAAAAAAAAAAAGTCTGCCAACAAAAGTTGTGAAAAAAATTGTGAAGACACACATAAATAGAAAGTTATTCCAGATTCCAGATTCAATATAAGCCCTGTCTAAATCCCAATGTCATTTTTCATAGAAATATAAAAAAAGTAATCCTAACGTTCATGCTAGGCCATAGAAAACCCTGGACAGGCAGGGCAATCATTAGCCCATAGAGGCAGTACACACCCTAATTCAAATTACAAAGCACTAATAATAATTAAAACAGCATGGTACCAATATAAAAATAGATCACTGGCCAACAATGCAGAAGGGAAAAGCCCACACATGTATGATCATCTAAAGTTTAACAGAGGTGTCAAGTACATATCTGGGAAAATGATGCTGGGGGAATTGAATATCCGTATAAAAGGAATGAAATTGGACCCTTACTTATCTCACACCTTCTCCAAAATTTAACTCAAACTGTCTTAAATAAAAAGACTTAAACATTACACCTAAACCATAAGACTACTAGCAACAAATGGGTACACACATTAGGACATTGATTTGGGCTATAACTTTTTAGATTTGATCTGAAGAGCATAGGCAACAATAGACACAATTCAAACAGACAAAAAGAACTGCATTTAAATTAAAAAACGTCTGTATAATAAACATCTACAAGAAGGACTCTAACAGATACAATCTACACATAGGGAGAAACATTTGCAAACCAGAAAAGGAACTCAGACAACTCCACAGAAAATAATAGCAATATAATTTTACAAAGGACAATGGACTTGAAGGGACATTTCTCACAGTCAGGCATGATGGTACATGTGTGCAGTCCCAGCACAGTAGAGGTTGAAGCAGGGCGATTTCTTTCAACTCAAGGCCAACCTAAGCTACAGTATGAGACCTTGACCTTGTCTCAACAAATAAACAAACTCTATGAAAATAGTCAACATGAAAACTGCTCAGTATCAGTAATCACTATAGAAACCCAAACTAAATTCACAATGCTATATTAATCAAAATAGTATTATTAGTAAAGGTAACTGATGATGACAAACATTGAGAAGGATAGGAAAAAAGAAGCTTATTCACTGGTGGAAACAAGGTAAATGAGTCAGGTCCTCAGAAGATTAAAATTGTAAATAGCATCCAATCTAGAAACTCCACATCTGAGCATGTATACCTGTGAAAGTTAGCACTGAGTGTCAATTTGACAGACTCTAAAATCACATAGGAGACAAGCATTTCCTGGGCATGCTGGTAGAGACTATCTAGATTTGGTTAGTCTGTGGGAGTATCTACAAGGAATTCCCTTAACTAAGTTAACTGAGGTAGGACGATGCACCCTTGTAGTGGCATTTCAATTGTAGTGTAATAAAGATTGGCTGAAGATCCGAGAGTAAAACAGTCCCACTGGTCAGCCTTACAGACCAGTTTATGGTAACACACACCTTTAATCTCAATAGCCATAATGACACGCACCTTTAATCCTAGTAGCCACACTAGTTGCCATACAAACTGGGCGGTGCATGCCTTTAATGACGGTGGCATATGCTTCTAATCCCAGCCCTAAAGAGGATTATAAAATTGGAGGAAACAGCTCTCAACACACAGTCTCTTTCTCAGATTCTGAGAGGCAGGATTGCCATTAAGAGTGAGTGGCTGCCTATTTTGCTTTTCAGATCTTCAGGTTGAACCCCAACTTCTGACCCTGAGGTTTTATTAATCATGCTTCACACCCTGAACGTGAATGTCACCACTCTAGGGCCAGAAGCCCCCAGACTGAAAAGGAGAAAGTGATCTAGGCAGGAGCACTCACCTCCCTCCGCCTCCTGACTGACTAGAGGGACAAATGACCAGCTGCTGCAGACACCATGACCTCCCAACCATGGTGGACTGAATCCCAGAACTGTAAGACAAAAGAAACCCTCCCTCCCTTCCTTAAGCTGTGTGTGCTAGGGTGATTGTCACAGTAGCAAGACTAGTAACTAAAACACTAATGGGAAGCTGTAAACTTGATAGGTTGAGAGTGTTTGCACACTTATGTTCAGTGTGGTGCTGTTCACACCATCTAGTGAACTATGTTAGTGTTCACCAACAGATGAACAGATAAAAGTGGTAGAAATACATCACATCATCCAGCCAGCTTTGACGAAGCATGAAATTCTACCATTTGTCGAAATGCTGGAAAACAAATACACCAGAGACAGAGAGATAAGTATCATACATTCTCTCTTACATGTGAAATATACAAACAGCTAACAACAAGAGGCACGGAGTAGAACTGTGGCTACCAGATGCTGGAGGAGGAGAGAAGATGGACAAATGATGAGCAGAGCCATCAAGGCCTCCGTGTGACAGGAGGCCTCCATTCCCATACTGCTGTCTTTTGACTCCTAGGGTGGTGAGCAGCAAATAATAAAACACGGACACTTCAAAAGCCACTAACAGTAAACGCCAGAGATTTGTACTATGGAAAACGCTAAGTATTTGAGGAAATGGACATGTTAAATGAGTTTGATTTAATTATGCTACGATGGTTAGTTTTTATTGGATTAAGGAATGCCTCAGGGATTAGGGAAGGCAACCTCTGTAATGATTAGTGATGTGGATCTTTCAAGTATCTGTTGGCCATTTGTGTTGCCTGTTTTTAATTAATTATTTTTGAGACATGGTTTTACCCCAGGCTAGCCTTGACTCTCAAACACTCATCCTCTTCATTTCCAGTGACAGATCTGACCGGATGAATAGATTTATCCTTGAATGGATTCGTATGATGGGGCTAGCTGGAGGGAGGTGTCACTGGGACAATGTTGCCAGGACTTTATCTTGCTCTGGTCCCTTCCTGTATTGCAGCATCCCTGCTTCCATAAGAACTGAAGTACAATCTCTGCCACATGTTCCACGTGCCCTGATGTTCTGCCCAAACACATGAACTATGGAGCTAAAATCAATCCTGCTTTTAAGTTGCCTGTATAAAGCACGTTTGATCACAATAACGCAAAATGTAACTAATACATTCCACGTTATATTCACAAATTATATCACTACTTTAAACCACATTAAAAACTATAATTGTCAATGTACAAATTTATTTTTATATAAAAAGAAATATATTCTATAAAGCTAGCTAAAATGTTGTTGGATGCCAGGCCGTTGTTCCCACAAACAGCTGTCCCAGCATTAATCCCTCCAGGCTACACTACAGAACTCCAGCCCTTAGGTACTTCCTGGGAGGCAATTGCCTTTCTTGCTGACATACCAGTATGGGCCAAGTGAAGAGAGGGAGGCTCAACTCCAAGTAGTCATCACAGACCCAATCTAAGGAGACTCCGCAGTTTGCCTCAAGATTGGTGATTCAGCAAAGAAAGGGATGCGGGTGGGGCACAAAGTAGCCTTGCTGACCAAGAAAACACCTGACACTTCTACTTATATTTCACTGACCAGAACTAATCACACGCCTCCTACAGAAGGAACACTGTACACTGAACATTATGTGCCTCAAGAAGAGACGGTGTTGACCAGCAAATGCTAAAGCACATGCAGGATGTTGTAAACAACTTCCTGAGGCTAAGAGCACCTCACTGACAGCAGACGTCGTGGTCAGTAAACAGCCTAATTTCTAGGGTATGCACAGCACTCAAGCTTACATAAATCCACACTAGACACTTAGAGATGCTGCAGGCTGGTAATGCCAGGTCATTCCGCATTCCACACCAGTGCAGCAGAAATGAGCAAGAGTCATTTACCCAGTCATATCTGGAATCATATTAAGGAGCTTATCTTGTGAATGGCTCCAAGATTAATCAAGACTTAAGGTTATCAAGAGCAATATAACTCTCAGCCAATGCCACCAACAAACATGCACTGAAATGTATATCTGAGAACAGTGTGAGAAAATTGTAACTAATCATTTTGACAAAAGATTGTGAGCATCCTCCACTGGAACAGACAGGTCTCCTCCAGACCCTTCACTTCCTGAGGACACAGCACGTCTCTACCTCACCCTTGCATACACAATCCAGGGCTCTGTTCTTTGTATCTCAGGTTCTCGTTAAAGATTTCTTTATTTGAATGAAACAATGACGGAACTGAATTGATGAAATTATAATGCAGCTGAATTCTGTTACTGTGTCTTTCACGAGAAGATTCTAAAGCTGAAAAGCTGGGACTGGGATGCAGAGCGCCATGTTTCCCAGAAGACTCTGAGAAGGTATGTGGAGTGGGTAGCCAAACAGGACTCTGGCTCACAAAGCCCCAAGGACACTGACAAATAGCCCAGTAATAACCCATCTGAGTCTCAGAAGTCACTCCTTAGAGCTGGCCAATAGAAGCCAAAGGGAATTATTCATTAGCAAGTGTGAATCACACTAGATACCACCAGCAGATTGTGTTTGGCTTTGCTGAATTATTCAGTAGTGTGTGTGAGAAATGCACAACCCAAAAGGTCTTAAACCAATCCAGAGTGTTCCAGTGCTTGCTTTCCTTTCAAGGACTGAAATATAATAATAATAATAATAATTCACCTCCAAGTCACAGTTCTTATATTTAAAACCCGTTATAAACCTAACTGAATAGGTAGGTGGAGAGAGACAATCAAAAGGACAGGCTTCTTGGAGAGTCTATTTAATATTCATCATACGATGACAGGCAGCGGGCTGAACCAATGTTTGTTTACCTGTCCACATCTTGCCTTTCTTAGATGCTTATGGTCAAAGACAGTAGGAACTCTGCAATGAGATTCATAGGTGAGGGAAGCGCCTTCACGTGCTGTCACTGAGCAGATGCAAATTTAATTACTGAAGGTGAGCTTTCCATCTTGTCTCCAAGTCCTTGGAAAGCAGCTGTAAACAAGAAGCACTCGGCAATCAGGTGTCAGGGGCTCATTTGATCTGCTGCAAAATATGTCACAAATCACTGGCAGGAAGTGAGTCCAGAGGGGAACAAAGAGAAAGAAGTGACAGTGTTGGAGGCAGCTCTTGTGGGTGTGCCTGTTAGGGACAGGGAAGGCTCCCGCTGCCAGCCCTGACTGCCCAGAGAAGGGCTCCCTGCCTGACAGGTCTCTCATCTCAAATTTGTTACACATTTTCCTATGGTCCGGGGAAATCTCCACAGAACTGGGAAGTCAACTAGAGAGATACCTAACACAATTAAATCACCTGTGACAAAAAGAGGAAAAAAAAGAAAAAACCTCGCCAATTCATTTCCAAGAAGATTGAAGAAATCTGGAAATTAATGCAGATTAAGGTAAAAAGAGAAATGATCAGCTAGCATTCTCAGAAAACCCAAGGCCTGATGCCTTCTCTTCTTTTTAGTGGGCCCTTAATTGACTAAGAAGGTTCCGTGCTATGACGCCACATCCAGGTCAGAGCCACATTGTCAAGTGCCCTGCAGTTTCCGTGACAATGTGTGCTTCACTGGGAGGTAAGCGAAAGGAAGTGATCCCCACGTGTACACAATTTGTAGCTCAGCAAAGAGCCTGTGGCCTTCCTGAAGGGCGCCTGGATCCAGAGCACGCTGCTCACATCTATCATACAACTGCAGGAAACACGCCTGCTCCCTGCCAAGGGCTGCCAGTTCCACAGCACCCTCTACAGAGTCACATCCTAGCAATTTCTGCATCCAATGACTCAAGTCAGACTCTCATTTCCATGATCAAGTTCCAAACGGAGGGGGAGGATCAGAAAGGAAGGGGAGCAATTAACTTAAAGCAAATTAGCCCATCTCTAAACTCAGGGAGAGAATGGTAAGTATGAAGGGCATGGGTGAGGATTAGGAGAGATAACAAATGTACATAACAGCCAGCATTATTATATTAAAGAGCATAGAAATTAATATTAATAAATGCAATCACCATCTGCCTAGTAACAAGGATTCCCAGGATAATAAGCTATATTAAAAACTGTGCCTACGATTCTCTGCAAACATGTTACCATTGTTTTATTACCCCAGCACCACTTTCCTATAGCATAGACGAGAAGGAGAAGTTAAAGACTCACCTAGAGCTTCCGGACTTGCCCTACCCAAACATCACTCTGCGAGCACAGAAGAACAGAAGTGGAGAGTTAAGTATAAAATGGGAATCAACACACTGTGTCTGCCATTCACTTTTAGATGCCTTTGCTTTCTAATCTTCCTTGTGGTCTTTTAGTTTCCTCTAAGTGTGGCACCAGAAGGGCAGCACCAACAAGCGACACCTAGTGGCCAAGCAAGTTCCCATTCACACTACAATTAAACAGCAAATAGTAAATCATAATCCAGGAAAATGGGTTTCGTTAAAAGAGAGAAACATCAGTATAAAAATAGAATAACATATATTAAACAAAGGTTCATTTTGACTGCTGTTTAACCCTATCCAAAACTCACTCCTTTTATAGACTAGTACTGGAAGGAAGATGGGCTTCCAGAATTACTCACACCTATATGGCATATTCAAGACCCTAAGGAAGGAAAACATATTCAAAAGAAACAATACAAGACAGCAACTGAAGAAGCCTATACACTGTTCAAGCTTCCCTCAAAAAACTAAACTAAGATGCACTGAGTAAAAGTCCAAATGCACCTGAAGTCACTATATACAGCGTATCTTCAACCCTGTGTGCACATCTGAAGACACTATATACAGTGTATCTTCAACCCTGTGTGCACATCTGAAGACACTATATACAGCGTATCTTCAACCCTGTGTGCACATCTGAAGACACTATATACAGTGTATTTTCAACCCTGTGTGCACATCTGAAGACACTATATACAGTGTATCTTCAACCCTGTGTGCACATCTGAAGACACTATATACAGCGTATCTTCAACCCTGTGTGCACATCTGAAGACACTATATACAGTGTATCTTCAACCCTGTGTGC
>PVIU01001647.1:0-159469 GCA_004026605.1 Ondatra zibethicus
ATTTCAGAGTATATTCTCATTTTATCATGATCCATCCCTAAATACAGTTTTCTGAAATGAAGATGGAAGGTACGCTGCCCCCAAGTTCCCTTTACCCCCTTGCTCTGTCTCCTTCTCTCTGTAAACTGGACTCCTTCCCTTCTTAGCTGTTCCACGGCCAATGGAGAGAAAGACAGCATCACCCTCATCTCCATGAAGAGAGATGGCTCAGTGGTTAAGAGCATTGACTGCTCTTCCAGAGGTCCTGAGTTCAATTCCCAGCAACCACATGGAGGCTCACAGCCATCTGTAATGAGATCTGGTGCCCTCTTCTGGCCAGCAAGCATACAGACAGACAGAACATTGTATACATAATAAATAAATAAATCTTTAAAAAAAAAAAAGCTCCAGGAGGGTGAGAACGACTCTGTGTGTATATTTATATATACATATATATGTATGTATATATTTTATATAGATATGTATTTTATATATG
Source organism: Ondatra zibethicus (assembly GCA_004026605.1). NCBI lineage: Eukaryota > Metazoa > Chordata > Mammalia > Rodentia > Cricetidae > Ondatra > Ondatra zibethicus. The sequence continues at coordinate 476 of PVIU01001647.1, forward strand.
TGTATATATATATATGTATATATATATATGTGTGTGTTTTTTTTCATTCCAGGCCTAGAGGTGCAGACATATAACTCCAGCTACTTAGAAGGCTAAATCAGGAGAAGCTCAGGTTCCAGGTCACCCAGAACTACAAAGTGAATTCAAGGCCAGCTTAGGCAACCCTAGGGAGACAATCTCAAAATCAAAAGTAAAAAAGGGTTGGGTATGGAACTCAGTGTTGGTGTTGGGTCATAGCATTTGGTCATAAGGAACTGAGTCAGGCTATTCTGGGCAATAGCCCTAGCCATAAAGAATGGATTAGCCCCAGCCTGAATCATTCTGCTCCACCTGTATATGGAAAAGACCCCACCTGCTCCGATTCAAACCACAAAAACATAGCTCTAACTTCCTGGTAGCTACTCATGTACATGTGTCTGTGTATATACCTGCCCCTCAGCCCCTCTAAATGAGCTCAGCCTTCATCTTGCAGGAAGACTGAGACCCCTCACTGTTCTAACAAAAGCAGCCTGTTGAGATCAAGTCTTTCTGCCTCATTGTTTTCTTTCTTTTTTTTGGTTTTTTGAGACAGGGTTTCTCTGTAGCTTTAAAGCCTGTCCTGGAACTAGGTATTTTTTTTAAAGATTTATTTATTTATTATGTGTCCCTGCAGACAGAAGTTGGCACCAGATCTTATTACCGGTGGTTGTGTGCCACCATATGGTTGCTGGGAATTGAACTCAGGACCTCTGGAAGAGCAGTCAATGCTCTTAACCACTGAGCCATCTCTCCAGCCCGGAACTAGTTCGAGGCTGGCCTCGAACTCACTGAGATCCGCCTGCCTCTGCCTCCCGAGTGCTGGGATTAAAGGCATGTGCCACCACTGCCCAGCGTGCCTCATTTTTTTCTACAACAAACTTTCTGTAATCTGTCCACAGAGAGACCTCCCTCAGGAAGTCCCCTAGGCCTCTTGCCTCTGCCTCCCAAATGGTGGGGTAACAGGTGTGCACCACCACACCCAACTTGTTTTTATAGTATGTGTGTGTGTGTGTGTGTGTGACATATGCACATGTGAACACGCCTGTGTACAAAACCCAAACGAGGTCCTCTGGTGTCCTATAGCACTCTCTGCCTTATTCCTTCCAAGAAAGGTCTCCCTGATTCAAATTCATATCTTGTATTTTCAGCTTGTCTAGCATCCAGAAAGTCCCAGAGATGCTCCTGTCTCCATCCCCCAAACATTGCTGTTGCAGGCACGTGACAGATCATGCCTAGCTTGTTACACGGATGCTAAGATCTGAACTCAGGACCCATGGTTGTGCAGCAACACGCTTAATCATGGAGCCATCTCTTCAGTTCCCTTTATGGGTTTTGTTCTATTTTGATGTGACTTTTGTTTTGTTTTGAGAAGGACCACTATATAGTCTTGGCTACCCTTGAATTCACAAAGATCCTTGTGTCTGCTTCCACAGTGATACGGTTAATGGAGTACAACACCATCCTGGCTTGTGTGTGTGTGTGTGTGTGTGTGTGTGTGTTCTAACAAGTTTTCATTTAGCCCAAGCTGGACTCAAATTCAGTATATAACCTGGGCTGGTCTTGAATTCCTTATTCTCCTGCTTTAGCCTCCCATCTTCTGGGATTACAGCTATGAGCCGTCATACCAGGCTTTATTTGCTTCTTGGTTTTGTTTGTTTGTTTTGAGACAGGGTTTCTGTCTGTAGCCCTGGCTGTCCTGGAACTCACTCAGTAGACCAGGCTGGCCTCAAACTCAGAATTGCTTATCTCTGCCTCCCAAATGCTGGGATTAAAGGTATGTGCCATCACCACATGGCTCTATTTTTTTAAGATTTACTTATTATTTATTATGATTTTATTTATTTATCTATTTATTTATTTGCCTTCATGTATGTCTGTGAGGTTGTCAAACCCCTGGAACTGGAATTACTGGCAGTTGTGAGGTGCCATGTGGGTGCTGGTAAGTGAAGCACAGTCTTCTGGAAGAGTAGCCAGTGCTCTTAACAACTGAGTCATCTCTCCAGCCCCTAAGAGTTATTTTTATTATCTTTAATTATGTGTTGTTGCATATCTGCACGTGGATATGCTTACATGAATGCAGGTGCCTGAGGAGGTCAGAGTTCATGAGTCACTGAAGCTGGATGCACGGAAGGTTGTGGGGTCCCTGATTTGGGTACTGGGAACCGAACGCAAATGCTCAACCACTGAGCCAGTTCTTCAGTCCCTGTTTGTTTTTAGGTGGGGTCTCACTCTGTAGCCCAGGATGGCCTCAAGTTTTTCTTCTAGCCTCCTACATACTGGTTATAAATATGACTCACCAGGCCCACCAGTCCTTGGCTTCTTGGATAGACTAAAAGCCGTAGGCAGACAGAACTTAACCTTGTTCACTTGCTGACGTGGTCCCAAAGCCAAAACACAGTAAGTCTCTTTATGTCATAAACTAGTGTCAAGTAAACTCAGGGGAGCCCAGTAATTTCTCTAAACCTTGAAAGAGGAGAAGAGTCTTCCCCTTTTGACCATAGACCGCATGCAGAAGAGAAGCTAAAGCGAGTGTCAGACTTGGGCTGGAAATTAGGAAATGCTTTCTAATGACACACACTACCTGGGGGAGAGTAGGAGGTGCTTACAAATGAGTTTGCAGGAAGCCTGGTGAGCTCTGAGGCGCGAGCTAAGGTTCTACATCCCTGAAGTCCCAGGCCAGCTGGGCCGTCAAGAAAGTCACAAGGGTGTCTTGGTTATGGGAGGAGGGGGAGGGGTTGTTTTTTTCCACTCTGCGAACTTGCTTTCTGATTCAGGCTGGTGGAACAGAGCTCATCTAATTCAATTCACATTTCCCCATCTGACTGCCTCTTCTCAGTTCTGTGAGATGCCATGTGACTGGCACTAGTGACACCTAGTGGCCAGTTAAACTAAAAGACAGCTGTCTATTGGGTTCAGGTTTGTACGCCAGGGCCTAGTACAAAATCTGACATAGAGAAGACCCTCTCTTTTGAGGGGTAAAAGAGTGACTGAACACAGACTGTAGAGAGGGGTGGATGCTGTGTCCACATGCTGGAGGCCCACCAAGGGACCAAGAAGGACCCTAAAAGGGGCCAAACAACTCTTAGTTACGGGTAGACCTGCGAGTTCTACCCAATGGAGGACAGCAGACACTGTGGAACTCTCCAGCCTTTCCTTCCCCAAGTCTCTGAATAAAGTGCTTTGACTGCAAAGGGGGGGGGGGCAAACAATTCACCTGCTCAGGCATGTTCATGGAGGGAGCCTCTGGTGGTTTCTCCTGTCCCTTTTCTGTGCCTGTCCTGTGTTCCAGGGACACCTGTAAGGCAGGGCAAAGAGCTATTTGAGGAAAGCAGGAGTTAAGGCTGCACCTGCCTCTGGGCTCAATTGTGCTAGGAGCTATGAATAGAGCCCAGTAGCTTGGGCTAGGAACAACTGAGCAATGCTCCTTTCAGGAGGAGGCCTCTGGGGTGGAGTTCTGCAGTAGGGTACGTGCTCGGCATCCGTGAGTCCTCACCAAAGGAAGGAAGGGAAGGAGGGAGGGAGGACAAAGAGAGGGTTCTGAAGCCCAGAGAAGGCAGAAACGTAACTTCCCACAACCAGACTGCCTCAGAACCAGGGCTCTTAGACTCTCTAAGACAGAAACACGGACAAAAGGAGCTCCAAGGAACAAGCAAGGCCCCTGGACCGCAGACAGGAGGTGTGACATCTACCACTGACTCCGACACATACCCTTGCTCTTCAACCAAAGAACTATCGTCTCCCTAAAGTGAGTGGGGACCCCCTCTCAACCCACCTATGTCCCTTCCACCAAGCCCTCTGCCTTATCCACAGCTCTCCAAGGGTATGGACTGGCTCTCCCTCTCAGAACCTTTTCCTTGACCACAAAAGATTGCTGGAAATGTGAAAGAAACTAAATGCCAAGTGCTTAGAAGAGTGTTTGGTACATGACAGACATCTAATATGATCTGTAACTATCCAGTCCTTGAAAAGGTGAAGTAAGAGAATTTTTGCCACAAGTTCAAGGTCAGCCTGGGTATGTAGTGAGTTCCAGGATGGCCTGGGTTAGGTTATAGAGTGAGACCCTCTCTCAAAATATTAAAATGGGGGTGGAGGAGGCCAGGGAGTTAACTCAGTTGGTAGAATGCTCTCCTAGCACGCATGAAGCCCTGGGTTCAGTCATCAGGATGTGGCAGTTAGAACTGTACTCTCAGTACTTGAGAGGTGGAGATAGGAGGATCAGAAGTTCAAGATCATCCTTGGCTACATAGTAAATTCAAGGCTAGCCTAGGCTACATGAGACCTTGCCTCCAAAAAACAAAAATACTAAACAACACTGCTATTGGCATTGCTATCTTCTTTAAGACCCAATTTAAATCTTGTCCAAAATCCTCAATTAAACGGCAACATCCTCAAAGACAGAGGCAAAGGAAGGCTTAGGACATCACTGCAGTCCATGTTAACTTCACACAGCATCTCTGACTTGTTATCCTGGCATCAGTCCTAGGGCTGGACAGATTCTGGCCCTCACCTGAGCTTGCTTTCAGTTTTCATTCCTCCAGGCTATACTGAGTTATTTATCTGGGCTGGGCTTGATTTTTCTCTGATAGATCAAAAGCCAGAGACACCGTGCTGTTGGAGTACAAAGACACTGACTCCAGTTGCCCTGGGTGAGACACTCAAACCCCTAGCACAGGAAAATAAAGCGTTGAGGTCATGGAGAAGAGAGCTGAATAGTGGGCCTAAGCTGTCCTAGGCATCCTTGGAAGGAAGTGTAGCCCCAAACTAGACCTCTGTGAATGACAGCTGAGGGAAACTCTTAGAATCCATTATGCCCAAGTAACTTTCTAGATTTCTGTTGCCCTCACTCCTGATGCCAGGTCCTCATATATATTGTCTTAGCTTAGAATATGCCCAGACAGTCATCCATTCCATCCTCAACAAGTATTTACTGAGTCTCTTCTCTGTGGCAGCACCTAGAGCACTGGGCTTGCTCCTAGAGCAGTGCTCAGTAGGTGGAGTTTTGAGTCGGCTTTTTGCACAGCTAGAGTTTGTACTCTTCATGTCGGCACTGGGATTGTCTTGTATACAGAGTGAAAGCCCAGTACTTCGGGACAGCAGGATCGGGCTGACCTTTCAACTCAATTTAAAGGATCAGTCGTGTCCTTTGAAAAAGGCAACCTGTCGGATGTCCAAGACCCCACCCAACTCAGGAGGCCCTACACTCAGTGTGGTCAGAGCTCCCCAAAGGACATTACCCAGATAGGGGGAGGCCCCAAAGGTGTTAATCCCTCCCTCTGCTCTTTGGTAAATTGTGTCCCCGGCTCGCCTTCCCGGCATGCCTCCCGGGCGTGACCTCATCGGTTCGGTGCCGAGTGCTGGGCTTCGCTAGATGGCGCTGCTCTCAGTCGAGAGCTTAACTGTAGTTGGTGCCAGGGCGGCCTTTGATTAGTGCTGACTGCTCCCAGCTCACGTCTCTGCTTTTCCACGCTTCCCTCGGGCGCCCAGATCAGGAACCTGGGCTTCATACCGCATCCTTGGGAGCACTTATCCTCAAATGGACAAGCAGGCAGAAGCGGTCGAAGAGTTTGTTGTCCTGTTTCGGAACAGTCTTGGAGCTCTTTCCTGAGGACACCTAGTCGGCCCGGAGAGTCTCCAGCTGTGACTCCAGGAGACTGTCTTCCAGGGCCTTGGTTTACCTTAAAATGAGATGGAAATATATAAAACTATCTTAAAATATTGTTAATAGTGATAGGGCATGGGGCTGCCCCACGCAGCTGCCTCTGAGTTGTTGTTGGTGGTGGTGTGTGAGTGTATCTGTGATGCTTGTGTGTGCACTACTTACCTGTGTATGTACATATAAAAGCCAGAGGTCAATTTCGGATGTTGTCTATCACTCTTTGTGTTATTTAATACGTGCACATGGGTGTAGATGCCTGCAGAGGCCAGAGACATTGGGGTCCCTCTGAAGTTACAGTTACAACCAAGTGTGAGCCACCGACTGGGGACTAGGAATAGAAATCTAACTCTCTGAAAAGGCAGGATGTATTTTTAACCCCTGAGCAATCTCTCCAGCTTCTCATCTTAGTTGAGATGGGGATGCCTCATTTAACCCGGCACTTGCAATTTCAGCTGAACTAGGGGGCCATTAAACCCCACTTCATCGGCCTCAGCACTTGGGTTACCCCAATTTTCCTGGGTGCCAAGGATCCAGATTCAGGTCACCATGCTTGTTTAGCACCTTTACCACGAACCATCTCTTCTGCCCATGAATTCAGAGACCTACACTCTAAGATTTTATGTTTTATTTTTAGTTTTTTTTTTTAATGTTTTCTTTATTATGGATACAGTATTCTGCCTGCATGTACACCTGCAGGCCAGAAGAGGGCATCAGATCTCATTACAAATGTTTGTGAGCCACCATGTGGTTGCTGGGAATTGAACTCAGGACCTTTGGAAGATCAGTCAGTGATCTTAACCTCTGAGCCATCTCTCCAGCCCCTTATTTCTAATTTTTAAAAACAGAGTCTCACTATGTAACTCTGGCTGGTCTGGAACTCACAGAGGCCTGCCTGATTCTGCCTCCCAAGTGTTAGAATCAAAGGTGTGCTGACCAACCTGCCTGGCAGAAGATGGGATTCTGAGAGTGTGTATGTGTGTGTGTGTGTGTGTGTGTGTGTGTGTGTGTGTGTGTGTGTGTGTGTGTACATGTGCACACCACCGTTGAGCAAATCCCTAAGAATCTCAGAAGAAGCTGTTGGATACTCTGGAGCTACAGGCTGCAGTGAGCTGCCTGATGTAAGTGTAGAGGACAAAGCTCCAGTCCTCTGGGAGAGCAGTAAGTGCTACTGCTGAGACACCTCTCAGCCAGAGAAGCCAGGATTCTTCATAGCATTGTCAAAAAAAATTTCAGGGGGAAAAAAATTCAGAACGACCTTCTATGAAGCAGAAGTGGAATTTATTAAAAAGAGGGTTTTTGTTTTTTTGTTTGGTTTTTGTTTGGTTTTTCGAGACAGGGATTCTCTGTGGAGCTTTGGAACCTGTCCTGGAACTTGCTTTGTACCCAGTCTGGTCTCAAACTCACAGAGATCCTCCTGCTTCTGCCTCCTGAGTGCTGGGATTACAAACCTGCGCCACCACCACCCAGCTAAGAAGATATTTTTTGTTTGTTTGTTTGTTTTTGAGATAGGGTTTCTCTGTAGCTTTGGAGCCTGTTCTGGAACTAGCTCTTGTAGACCAGGCTGGCCTCAAACTCACAGAGATCCGCCTGCCTCTGCCTCCCGAGTGCTAGGATTAAAGGTGTGTGCCACCACCGCCCGGCAAGAAGAGATTTTTTAAAATATAGATGTTGGCATGGATTTAATAGAAAGGTGTTTGGGGAAAGGATAAGATGCAACTTATCCTGAGAAGATGGGCTTCTCAGGGAAGAATCTTGCTTAACTGACTTACAGTGGCCATATGTACAATTTAAAGCTTGCTAAGAAACTTTCATTTTTATCTTTTGCCTTTTCAACAAATCAGATTATAGGGTGGCTTTGGTGATACTTGGATAGAATTATAGTCTAAGATAAATTCATGGATCACAAGGGTTGCACATGGGGATTAAGAGGTAGGTAGCATTTACTGTAAATGGGATTTCTTGTATGATTCATAGAAAACTACAGGTTTCCTGAGGATGGTGGCACATGCCTTTGATCCCAGCACTCAGAAGGCAGAAGTAAATAGGCTTCTGTGAGTTTGAGGCCAGCCTGCATAGTGAGTTCCAAGAGAACCAGGGCTACACAGAGGGACCTGTCTCAACACCACCAATCCCAAACAAACAAGCCCTGCAGGTTTATAGCTAGGGAAGGAGAAAGACCACATCCACTTAGGTGTCAAGTGTAACTCATTGCTATTTTAACATTGTTATTGTTTGTGTACTTGGGACTAAACCCAGGGCCTCTCATAGCCTAAGAATGTGCTCTGCCACTGAGCTAAGAGCCAACTTTTAGGGATTAAAGGTAGTACTACTTCTTGGTGTGTGTGTGGGGGGGGGGTCAGTGGAAGGTGGTTGGAGAGATGCTATCTGGGATACAGGGGAAGAATGAAGGAGAAAAGGAGCACACACTTCCCTAGGATCTTCAGGCTTTGATGGGGCTTCCTCCCAGGATGGAACTGAGTCAGATATTCTGGGAAAACTGACTTGTAGGCTCTCTGAGGCAATTGCTGCAAGCTCATTTGAATAAGCAGGTCCAGTTGTGGAAATGGGTGCTAGTGAGTCCGCTGTCTTCTGGTATCTGATGCCCTCAAAGCCAGAGAAAGATGAACATCAGGCCAGACAGATATAGGCAGTACAGCTAGAGACCCACAGACCCCACAAGGACTGAGTCTAGACGCCAAAGATACTTACCTGTAAGTAATCTACTATGTCATGCCAGTGTCCTTCTAGATCATAAAAGTCTTCACTCCACAGGGCTTATTTTCAGATTCTCATAACAGAGACATAGCACACAAAGGCTTTCTGCCAGTATGCTGCAGTGTTTATTATTATGTCAAGATTAGCTTAGCAAATTCACACCCAAAGACTGATCTCCTAACATAGGGTGCATTGTCTTATACTCCTTTTTGTCATTTTCCTCTTATATTTTAGCCCCCCTTTTCTCTCTTACATGGTAACACACATTCCAACTGAGTGGTCTGTGTTACATGGTTATGACAGTTACACATGTACACACAGATACTGATTATGCCATGTTGCCTTCCCTTTTTCCTAGGCGGGCCCTTATCATAGGCTAAATTCACAGAAGTGAGGGATGCAGAATGTAGAAGTCCTTGACTATCTCAGCCCTTCCCCAATACTCAGCAGCATGTAAACCAGACAGTCAGACTTGAGCAGAGCAAGGCCCTCAGATGGCCAGATAGAACAATATCATCTTTTCCTTCCTTGCAGTCTAGTAGAGGAGATAAGTAAACCACGAGAACAAGATGTGACATTGTAACTATCCTGGCAGGATTAAAGATATTCTAAAGAGACACTTGTGTTTCATTGACTATGGGATTATTGAAACAATAGTCCCCGAGATAATTGGAACTTCCCCTGGAATCTAATGCTGGGAGAAGGAAATACAGATGGGCCTTTTGGAGAGTCGTGTTAGGGAGGAGATCAACCCAGTAGGAGGTAGAGAGGGCTGAGCAGGCAGTAGCCAGCCTGGACACTATTCCTAGGGAGCCTGGGAATAGGAAACGCGAACATAACCATGGGATCGGTCGGTCAGCCACGTAAGCAGGTTCCCTGAATGCTGGCAGACCCTGGCACCCAGGGCCTCCCAGGGGATTCATTAGTAGAACAGAGAAATGTTTATCACCAGGAGTGGGGTGTTAAGATTGTCTTCACATGTCTCTAAACTGACATGGAAACCATCCCTCTCTCCCAGAACTGATTTCTCGGCATGTGTGTCCTTATCTGATCTCCTTCTCACCAAAGGCAGCAGGGATAGGTGTTATCTTTATTCCCAATTTATGAATAAGGAGACTGGGGCGGAAAAGAACTTAAGTCATTTTTGTCAGAGTCAAATAGCTTGCAAATGGTGGGGCCCGGCTGTTTGCTCCCACCCCCAGCTCTACCACGATGGGTTGTTGGGGTCAGATCCAGATCTCCCAGGAAGGGAGAACCTGACAAAAGAGGACTTGAAACTTCAGAATAGGTCAGTTCTATGGCCAGGGCTAAGAAAGCACTGCTAGAGCCCTTTTACAGCTATAGTGACCTTTGACCTTCCCTTGAAGGTCAAAGTTGGCTAATAGAGGCACCAGAAAGGATGGAGAGCTGACTGAATTGAGAGGGAATAAGAAAACAATCCTCAGCCTGGCGGTGATTGCACAGGCCTTTAATCTTAATATCACTCAGGAGGCAGGTCTACAGAGTGAGTTCCAGGACAGCCAAAGCTGTTACACAGAGAAATCCTATCTCAGAGAAATAAAATAAAATTATCCTTTTGGGATCTTAGGGGTGTCATGAATGATGAGAGAGACAATGATTGATGACAAAGGCTATTGAGCTGATAACTAGAACTGAGATAAAGGAGGGACTTTGAAAATACCAGGACTGGTGGGAGGAACAGCACAGTGGAGCTGCAGGCCAGATGCCTGGAGCAGTTAAGGACCTGCAGCCTGCTTTCCTTTGTAACAGTGTCTCCCTCCTAGAGAAGCTGGTGTTAGCCTTTGTCGTTATTAAGAGCTTAAGAATGAGGTAAAAGCCAGGGAGAGGACCACTGTTATGCAGTATCTAGCCACCTCTGGAGGCCCAGCTTCAGGGTGAATTGAATCCTAGAGGAGGATGCCTTGAACAAGACTCCAGGAATCCTGGGACCCTAGTCAAGAAGGCCTTTGTGATGTTATCAAGGCCCCCTACAGTCCTCCTGCCTCCCTTGTTGGGAGTCAGCCCCTGGCTCCAGAAGTGGTGGTGGGGTGTGTGGCAAAGTTTGGAGGTGGACAGCTCCACACCGAATTCAGGCCAGAGGAGAATGTAATCCTGCCCATTCACCCACCTCCACTGCCAGCTGGTAACACCTCCATCTCCGTATGCAAAGACTTCAAGGTCCTGCCCCTTTCTCAGGCTTCATTGCTGCCCCACAAACTCTAATGGAGGTTTCTGGATCCAGGTGTAAAAGATGCATCCTTTTCTTCTTTTTTCTTTTTGGTTTTTTGAGACAGGGTTTCCCTGTGTAACAGTCCTAGCTGTGCTGGAACTAGCTCTTGTAGACCAGGCTGGCCTCGAACTCACAGAGATCCGCCTGCCTCTGCCTCCCGAGTGCTGAGATTAAAGGCACGAGCCACCACCGACAGGCCTCAACTGCGCGCGCCTTTATTCCCAGCACTCGGGAGGCAGAGGCAGGCAGATCTCTGTGAGTTCGAGGCCAGCCTGGTCTACAAGAGCTAGTTCCAGGACAGGCTCCAAAGCTACAGAGAAACCCTGTCTTGAAAAACCAAAAAAACAAAAACAAAAACAAAAACAAAAACAAAACAAACAAACCAAGAATGGCCTCTGACTGAGTGTGGTGAGTGGTGACAGGCTTTTAATCCATACTCAGGAGGCAGAGGCAGACAGATCTCTGTGAACTCAAGGCAGCCTGGTCTACATAGTTTCAGGGCAGCCAGGACTAGACCCTGATTCAAACAAACAAACAAACAAACATAACAGAAGACCTCTTGGGCTAGAGAGATGGCTTAGCGGTTAAGAGCACTGACTGCTTTTCCAGAGGATCCAGGTTCAATTCCCAGCACCCACACGGCAGCTCACAGTTGTCTGTAACTCCAGTTCCAGGGGACCTGACACCCTTACACAGACATACACACAGGCAAAAACACCAATGCACATAAAATTAAAAAGAAAGAAAGAAAAAGGCCTCTCTAATTGAAACACTTCAATGCATGAATCCCAGGGAGAGGAACCGAAATTGATTTGCAGGAGGGATTTCTCTCACAATTGACAATGATACATGAGCAGCTTGTACAGAAGTTCTGGTTAGTCTTTTGTTGAAGTTCTGTAAGAATAATAACACGAAATATCATTCAACCAGAAAGAAGAAACAAACTGTGTCTTTCGAAGAACAAGGAATGAAACGAGATCATTGTTTTCAAGGAAATAATCCAGACTCAGGAGAAGTGTCGCCTTTTCTCTCATACATGGAGTCTCAAAAAATGTTATTAAACCTGAGTGGTGGTGGCGCACGCCTTTAGTTCCAGCACTCGGGGAGGCAGAGGCAGGTGGATCTCTCTGAGTTCGAGGCCAGCCTGGTCTATAGAGTGAGTTCCAGGATCTCTCAAAAACTGTCCGTAAAGCTAAGGGGAGGCTATTAGAGAGGGTAGTGGGGAGGTAAATATGGTGTAATGGTTTGAGTAAAATGCTGCAGGTCCCCAAGTGGTGGCAGGCAGCAGGCAGCGTGTCCTGACACTATGGCATGCCATGAAGGCAGCCGGGCCCCAGGCGGGAAGCCACGTGGCGGGTGAGAGACAGAGACATGGATAGGCACGCCAAGTAGAGTGAAGTTGCAAATTTATTTCGTCGGTTATGGAGGGGAAGGAGAGAAGGGGGAAGAGCAGAGAGAAAGGTAGAGAGAGAGAGAAACAGAGAGAGAGAGAGATAAACAGAGAGGGGGAAAGAGGAGAAGTGAGGGAAAAGGGAGAGACAGAAGGTGCCTCTGAGAGAGAGAGAGAGAGAGAGAGAGAGAGAGAGAGAGAGAGAGAGAGAAAGAAAGAAAGAGAGAGAGAGAAAGGGAAAGGAAAGGACTCAGGCTGGAAGCTGAAGTGAGCTTGCCTCAGCAGACACGGGAGGGAGTGGGTGTGGCTTGTGTCTTAAAGGGACAGGACAGATGATTACATATGGCCATATGGTCAAAGTATACTGTATGTTTGCATGAACATTCCACAAAGAAATGCATTGTTTTGTACAATATATGCTAACAAAAATGTGAAGAAGACCAATAGCAACACAGCCTTCACCACCACAGCCTCCACTGATACATTGGCCCTGTGTAGTAGAGGACAGCCATATTTACAGCTTTACAGCTCCCTGACAGCTGACACAGAAAAATCACGACTTGGAGGACCCTGTCTTCAGTGTGTGGGGGTGAATGACCCTGTCTTCAGTGTGTGGGGGTGAATGACAGATAAAGAGACAATCTCCTGTAATTTCAGGAGGAGTGGTGTTTGTGGCAAGTCTGGGCCACATGGTGATCTTACAGCAGCCTTGAGGCCCACTGAAGGAAAGCTCTTTCCTCTTGGTCAAGAAAATGGAATTTCTGGCTTGCTTGGAGACCTAACATTCCAGTTAGGCTAGGCAACCGCCTGATTGAGGGCGTATCAAAGGTAGATTTACTCTAAGCCCGGCTGAAGAGATAGGAAGAATAATTATACCTTCAGGGAGGTAATGCACTTTTCCTTCCCAGAAAGCACAGCCATATGAAGTCATTTTCAGAGCCACAGGCTCACAGAGATTCCCTTTCTGAGCAGGCTTTCCCTGCCGCTGGGCTTTGCTGTCTCCAAAAGCGCCTCTCTTGCATGTGCTTGGCTTCAGTGCCCCCTTCACTCCCTGGCGCAGCCTTTTCTTTCCCTTTCAATCAATCGTCCTCTGCGCACCTGCTCAGGTTTCCACCTTCCCTGCCCTGGGCTTCTGTTTTCAACCCAAATAAAATTGTTCTGAGTACCTTATTATATATTTTTTTTTACAAGACCAGGGAAATGGCTCAGTGGCTTAGAGTACTTGGTGTTCTCACAGAGGACTGGGTTTGATTCCCAGAGTAGCTCACAACAACCCTTAACTCCAGTTCCAGGGGATCTGATGCCCTTCCTGGCTTTTGTGGGCACCAGGCAAACACATGTTGCACACACATACAACACACACACATATATGTAAGCAAAAACACTTATACATATAAAATAAATAAATCTAAAAAATTCATTAAAAAGCAAGACCAGACCAGCACTCGGGGGGCAGAGGCAGGCAGATATCTGTGAGTTTGAGGCCAGCCTGCTCTACAAGAGCTAGTTCCAGATGCACAGAGAAACCGTGCCTTGGAAAACCAAAAAAAAAAAAAAAAAAAAATTAATAAATCTTTTTTTGTTTTTGAGACAGGGTTTCTCTGTAGCTTTGAAGCCTGTCCTGGAACTAGCTCTTGTAGACCAGGCTGGCCTCGAACTCACAGAGATCTGCCTATCTCTGCCTCTCGAGTGCTGGGATTAAAGGCATATGCCACCACTGCCCGGCTAAATCTTTTTTATTTATTTATCTATTTATTTATTTATTATGTATACAATATTCTGTCTGTGTGTGTGCCTGCAGGCCAGAAGAGGGCACCAGACCCCATTACAGATGGTTGTGAGCTACCATGTGGATGCTGGAAATTGAACTCAGGACCTTTGGAAGAGCAGGCAATGCTCTTAACCACTGAGCCATCTCTCCAGCCCCTAAATCTTCTTTTTTAAAGAGCCTTATGGCCATATTTAACTATAACCCCAGTACTGGGGGAATGGACAGGCCAATTTCTTGGGCCTTGTCCAGCCAGCCTAGCCAAAAAATGGGGAGTAGCAGGTTCACTGAGAGGCCTTGTCACAAGGGAACAAGGTTGAGAGTGATAGAGCAGGATACCTGAAGTACTCCTCTGGCCTTTGTACACACCCCCACACCACCCTACACACACCACAAACACACACCCAAACCACACACAAGTATACCACAAATACACCACACACACACACACACCACACACAAGTACACCATACCCACACACATCCACACACACAAGTATACCACTCCCCCCACACAAGCACACCACACACAAGTACACCACATACACACACACACTAAAAAATAATAAGATGGGCATGGTAGTGCACACCTTTAATCCCAGTACTCAAGGGACAGAGGCAGGCATATCTCTGAGTTCAAGGTCAGCCTGGCCTACAAAGTGAATTCTAGGACAGCCAGAGCTACTCAGAGAAACCCTATCTTGAAAAACCAAATAAACACATATATAATACATACATACACACATAATCTTTAAAAAGAGAGAAAGGAAAAAAAGAATTGTCTGGTGTGGTGACACACTTCTTTAATCCTAGCATTCCGAGTTCAAGGCCAGCCTGATCTCCATAATCAGTTCCTGGCCACCAGGGCAACTGAGTGAGATGATGTCTCAAAAATAAAAATAAATATGTAAGTAAAATAAGGGCTGGAGAGATGGCTCAGCAGTTAAAAATTCTGACTGTTCTTCCAGAGGATCCAGGTCAATTCCCAGCACCCACATGGCAGCTTATAACCATCTGTAACTCCAGATCTAGGCAATTGGACGCCCTATTCTGACTTCCCTGGGCACAGGCACAGGCACTAGGCATGTTTATGGTACACAGATATACATTCAGGAAAAACACCGATATACATATATAATGATTTTTTCGAGACAGGATTTCAAGTCAAGTCCTGGACTAGCTGTGTAGACCAGGTTGGCTTCGAAATCACAGAGATCTCCTTGCCTCTGCCTCCTGAATGCTGGGATTAAAAGTGTTCGCCACTACTGGGCTAAAATTTTTTAATTAAAATAAATAGGTAAGTAATCAATCAAACAAACAAATAAATGTAAAATAGATATGCAATGTATGAAAAAATAAGTATAAAAATCAATGGGACAGCAGGAGAGTGGCAGAATGGCTGAGCAGGAAGGACACTTGCTGCACAAGCCTGCTGACCTGAGTTTACATGGGACCTGTGTGAAGGTGGAAGGAGAAAGCTCCTCCTCTGATCCCCACAGGCTCTGCATACATCCACACACACATCAAACACAATAATGAGGTAGCTTGGGTGGGACTTGGAAATGTATCAGCCCTGTTTTTTTGTTTGTTTTTTTTTTTAGCTTATTCATTTTAATTTTGTTTGCTTTTGTTTATTTATTTGCTTTGGTTTTACATCCCAACCAAGGTCTCCACTCCCTCTCCTCCTATCTTCCTTTACAGATACTGTTGGGGCAGGCCAGTCATGCTATATATATCAAGTTGCAGTAAGACTAACACCTTCTCTTCTACTAAGGCTGGATGAAGCAATCAGGTAGGAGAAAAGGATTCTAAAAGCAGGCAACAGAGAGACAGCACCTGCTCCCACTTTTAGGAGTCCCTCACAGGAAGACCAACCTAGTCGGGCAGTGGTGGCACGAGCCTTTAATCCCAGCACTGGGCAGGCAGATCTCTGTGAGTTCAAGGCCAGCCTGGTCTACAAGAGCTAGTTCCAGGACAAAGCTATAGAGAAACCCTGTCTCAAAAAAACCAAAAAAACCCCAACCAAACAAAACCCTCGCACTCGGGAGACAGAGGCAGGTGAATCTCTGTTAGTTGGAGGCCAGCCTGGTCTACAAGAGCTAGTTCCAGGGCAGATAGGGCTGTTACACACACAGACACACAAACCCTGTCTCGAAAAACCAAAAAAAAAAAAAAAAAGAAAAGGGTTAAAAAAAACCCTTTCCATATTTTCTTATTCTCCATGGCGTATTTCCTAAGGCTAACAGGCCGGTGGCTGCGGAAACAACATTAGCGTCATGTCCAGCTGGAGTCTCGGTTGGATGGCCAGCCTCAAGGCTCCCTGTGCAAGCTCTAGGACCCTAAAACTGCCAATAGATGAAGAGTTGTGTGACCTTGAAAGTCCCTTTCTCTTTCAGGAAAGTAGCAGTGGGATTTGATACTTCCTTCTGAGTCTGCTGGGAACTAAACAAAGTGGGAAACACGTCCCTTTAAGCGTTTATTGATCGCCGAAGAGCCACGCGCACAGGGTACCGGGGACCACTTTGGGGCCTTGGCGAAGGAGCATCTAGAACCCGCGCCTAAACTCTCGCGAGATCGCCTCTCCGTTCCTCGCGACGTCATCCCCTCCGCGGCCGTGGCTGCGCCGGCGCCGGCACGTAAGGTCCTCGCAGGGGCGGCCCGTATCCCTCCGCCGCCAGCCCGGCCCGGCCCTCCCTCCCAGGCCCGCCAATCCCGGAGCCTCCCGACCTGCCCCTCGGCCTGGGCCCACCCCGCGCTCTGGCGGCCCCACCCCGGCGGCGCCGCCCGCCCGCCCGCCCGCGCGTCTCTTAGTCCACCTGCATCAGGCAGGCCAGCAGGCTTTCTCGGCTTTGCGACCGTAAGGCGCTCGGCGAGCCCGGGTCTGGGGCTCTTCCTCCCCGGCGGAGGGATCCACGGCGGCTGAGGAGGCGGCGCTGAGCCTACGAGGAAGAGGCGGCTGCAGCGGCGGCGGCGGCTGTGGCAGCAGCGCATAAAGGGGCCGCCGCCGGGTGATGCGGTGACCGCTGCGGCAGGCCCAGTAGCTGAGTGGGCCTCGGCCCTCAGCTCGTCGGATCCGCGCTTCGGAGCTCCCGGTCTTCTCCGGCCGACTCGCGACCGTTCGGGCGGTCTCAGGCCCCCCTTGCCCCTTCCCCGTCCCTCCCCCGTCCCCGTCCCCGCCCCGGGGGCCGTCGCCACCGTTTCCCACCATGGCTCTGAAGAGAATCCACAAGGTAAGCGGCCAGGATGTTGCTGTGGGAATGGGCCGCTGGGAGAGCCCGCTGAGTAGGCTGCGGCCTGCACTTCCCGCGGTCGCCTCCGCTGGGCTCGCGGCATCTGCTTCCCGCTGCCGGCGCCGGCCCCACGGGGCGGCCTTCACACCCCACTCCCAGAGATGGCGCCCGCGAAGGCCGGAGCGCGGGGACCCTGCTAGGCCGAAGTTGCTCCGGTCCTCGCAGTCATCCACCCCGTCGCCTTTCCAGGCCTCCCTCCAGCCTGGGACTTGCTGCTCTCTAGGGCTATTGTCCGCCTGGGAAGGGGACTTGGGACGGCGCGGGAAGGGGGGTGGGGGCAGGGACTGGGGCGTTGGGCGGCCCTATGGTTTGAGGTCGATAGGGCTGCTTGTCCAATCTCTGTCCCCCTACTCGGGCGCCCTACCCTGAGCTCCCTGAGATCGAGCACCCAGACAGGGCGACCGGAGGGTCCTTTGCCCGATCCGTGACTGTTTCCTTGAGTTCACTTAACTCTTGGGCAGCTGGCTGCACGCTTAAGTCCTCCTTACTGGTCTGGAAAGTCAGAGGGAAGAAAATGCCCCTCCGGAGGGAGGAGGGGGTTAAGCGGAGAAGCGTTGTGTTCCTCGGGGTTGCCGCACGTCGTCGGAGACTAACCCTTCAGTTTTGCAGGACTGGATCTAGTGGAACAACTGTTTACCTGGTAGGGTGAAGCCAGGCTGTTCCGAAAACCGAACGTTGAAAACCGCCGGTGAAATTCCTTTCACAGACTTCTCCCAAAATGATTTTAACGCAAAAATTAGATGATATATTCGTGAAGACCTAATTTAGAAGGGATTTTACTCGATTTTTGGTTAGAAATAATTTCTTAGTTCTTTTAAACGAAAGGTTAGCCGTTTAATTGTTGATAAGATTTAGTACTATAAGGATAGCATAGGCTTGGCGTAAACTTTAGTGTCCTCCCCCCAATATTAACCTCTCGGTGTCACTATTATTTTTTTCCTTGGACGTCAGAAGTCACCCACTGTGAATTTTGTTTGGTATTTTATTTGGCTCCTCAGATGGGCCATATTGAATCTTCGCCTTATTAGTAAGTAGTAGGGCTTGAGATTACCCATAAGGGCTGATAGGATGGGGATACAAAGAATGGAGAACGAAGTCAAAATGCAGATTGAAAGATGGAACACCAAAGTTCAGCAATTGGTCCTCATTTTATTCTTTATTCAAGACTTGGAATGTGGAATTAATACCATTCCTTACCGTGAATTAGCACCTTACCAACTTTTGGGTTTTTTTTTTTGGTTTTTTTTTTTTTAATTTTCGAGACAGGGTTTCTCAGTAGTTTTTGGTGCCTGTCCTGGAACTAGCTGTTGTAGACCAGGCTGGTCTCGAACTCACAGAGATCCGCCTGCCTCTGCCTCCCAAGTGCTGGGATTAAAGGCGTGCGCCACCACCGCCTGGCATTTTTTTTTTTTAATAAAGAAACTAAAGGATAGGCTTTAGCAATAAGTCTTGTACTAAAATGAAGCAGGGTCTTTGCTGAAAGAAGAATGGACTTGGGGCTGGAGAGATGGCTCAGTGGTTAAGAGCACTGGCTGTTCTTCCTGAGGACCCGTGTTCAACCAGCACCCACATGGCAGCTCACAACTGTGGCTCCAGTTCCAGGGGGTCTGATACCTTCACACCAATGCGCATAAAATAAAGATAATAATTATTTTTTTAAGTATGAGCTTAGTGAAAGATCTCTTGAAAAACCATGTAAAGGATAAACATCCAAGTAATGTGTATCTCTCTCTCTTTTTTCTTTTTGGAGATGGGATTTCTCTGTGTAGCAGCCCTGGTTGTCCTGGAACTTACTTTCTTTGTAGACCAGGCTGGCCTCAAACTCAGAGATCTTCCTCCCAAGACCTGGGATTAAAGGCACCTGCCACTGCCACCCAGCATATGTATGTATTTCAAAGACTTTAGCAGTCATAGGTCCTTACAGAGTCTAATGGAAGTTATCAATTTGAGTTGCCATTTGAGTTATACCTATAGAAGATCCTCCAAAGCTGGGAGAGAAAGTGAGTTTGATGTGTGATAAATTTGCAAAGATTCTTAACTTTTTTTTCCTTAAGGTAGGGTCTCCCTAGCTCTGTTGGCTTGCAACTTACTGTGGTGTAGACCAGGCTGGCCTCAAACTCCAAGAGCCATCTGCCTCTACCTTCAGAGTGCTGAAATTAAACCAACGAGTTAATAGCTTTTAGTGTTTGTATTAATATCTGTGCTATAGAGACTTCAGAGAGGGCGATAACACTGACTCAAAACATACACTTAAGTCTTAGAATAACGTTTGTCCCCAGCTGTTTCTGAGATAGGCTGTCACTGTTGTTCAGGTGGGTATTTATCCTCAGTACTGGGATGCAGGCAGGTACCACCAAGCCTGCCTTCACTTTAAATCTTTTTGTACAGTACAAGGGATTGAGCCCAGAATTTTATGTATGCTAAGGCAAACACTCTACCACTGAACTACATTCCCAGTTCTTATAAATCTTTAAAAAGGAAATCAGGTTTAGAAATGATCACTTGACCTTAAAAATATTTGTGTGTGTTTCACCCATAGCTCTCACTTGAACTATTTCACACCTTTCCGTGGGTCCTAAAGATTGAGTTTTTGTTCAGGGCTTCTCTTTGTAGCCCTGGCAGTACTGGAACTTGCTCTGTAGACCACTCTGGTCTTGAACTCACAGAGATAGATCTACCTGCCTCTGCCTCCTGAGTTCTGTGCATAAGGATGTGTACAACTACCACCTGGCTATTTGTTTGTTTCAATAAACCTTTTTAAATTATGTGTTTTACTTTATGAATGTTTTGCTTTCATGCATCTGTGTGCTCACTGTATATGCCTGTTGAATCATCTGGAGCTGGAGTTAGAGGTGGTTGTGAGCCACCATTCAGGAGCTGGGAATCCAACCTGGGTTCTCAGCAAAAACAAAAATAATCTTAACAGCTCAGCTGTCTCAGTCCTGATACAGGTTTGCATGTATTCCATACTGGCCTGAAACTGTATGGGGGCATGACTTTGAATTTATGCTCCTTCAGCCCCTACCTCCTGAATACTGTGACTGTAAGCATGTGCCACCCTGTTAAGTTTTACGTGGTCCTGGAATCAAAACCAGAGTTTCTTACATATTAGACAGCTGCATTCTTAGCTCAGTATCTTTTGTGTGTGTGTGTGTGTGTGTGTGTGTGTGTGTGTGTGTGTGTATCTCCATCCCCATTTAGTAGCCTAGAACCTTTTTTGAAGTCAAGTATGGCTTGACTTCTCTTAGACTGCCAGAGACTATAAAAACCCTCTTTTCATCAAAATTATTGTGAAAACAAAAGCAGAAGTTGTGTTTCTCAAACTTTTTTTTGCGTGGCATATATAGTTTACATTGGCTTAATGGATATAGTTAAGACCATTCCTGTCTTATCCTCAGTCCAGTATATCTGATCTGGAATCCCAAGAAGACTTGCTTGATCTGTATAATCAGTCTTAGTGTTGCCTTTCCTGTTGTCAGTCTCTGAAAAGAACTATTACTTAAATACCCCTTCAACTTCAAATGTCATGAAGTGTTTTTTTCCCCTTTTGTTTTAAAGATTTATTTATTATGTATGCAGTGTATGCCTGCATACCAGGAGAGGATAGCAGATCTCATTATAGATGGTTGTGAGCCACCATGTGGTTGCTGGGAATTGAATTCAGTACTTCTGGAAGAGCAGTCGGTGCTCTTAACCTCTGAACCATCTCTCCAGCCCATCATGAAGTGTTTTATCTGGTTCTAATAGAATTCTTAAAATTTTACCTCATCTTTAGAAATTCAGTATTTTGCTGGGTGGTGGCGCTTGGGAGGCAGAGGCAGGTATATATCTGTGAGTTCGAAGCCAGTCTGGTCTACGGAGCAAGTTCCAGGACAGGCTCCAAAGCTAGAGTAACCCTGTCTCGAAAATCCTCCCAAAAATAAAAAATAAGAATTCAATATCTTACTTCTTTGATATATAATATAAATTTTTGTCTGAATTTGATACTTTTTGTCTGAATTTTGGTACGTATTTTTTATTTCTTTGAATTTCATACATGCATAGTCTGTTTTGGCCAAATTTATAGCACTTTTTATTTACACTGCTGAGGATTGGACCAAGGGCCATATGTACATTCTCAGCAGATACCCCACTACTGAGCTACAGACCCCAAGTCCTGGAAAAAGCTTTTGATGGCATTATTTTGATGTATATCTTAGAGATTCCTGAGCTAGTCTTTAGCCAAAATTTACCATGGAGACATATTATGAATAGTATGGTTCTAGCAGGGATTTGAATTGTGTGTGCACATGTATGTCTTCATGTCTGTGTGTCTGTGTCTATACCAAATGGCCTTCTGTGTTTCAGGTTTCTGCTGACTTTATAGGTTTTGATGCTTTGAGGCCTGCCTGCCTCTTCTAGTACCACCCCCAGCCCTTTTCCAGTTGGCTGCATCTCATCTGTTGTGAGCTAAGAAACCAGATCACAGAGCTTATTAAAATTGTGTCTAAAATAAGATTCAGTAGGCTTTGAGTGAAGAGGGTTTCATGTGTTCTCTGAACTGTATGGTCTCTTTGACTGATCAAAGACCTTTTTGATTTCCTGTTTTTCCTTTTACCTTTAGTTGTAAAGATGCAGGTGCCCTTGTTGAAGTACAGGCTTAATTTTTCTGTTTTTGAGAAGGTTAGCAGGCTGAATATTTTGATTCCTCCAGGAGTTGTAGAGTGACAAAAGAGAAGGTACTAGACTTGGGGGTGAAACTCAGTAGGGAGAGTGCTTGACTAGTTTGCAAAGCTCTGTTTGATTTCTAGCACCTTGGGTACTTCTGTAATCCCAGAACTGAGAAGATGGTGACAGGAGGGTCAGAAGTTCAAGGTCATCCTCAGCTACAAATTATATTTGAGGGCAGTCTGGGGTACATAAGATTCTATCTTAATAAGTAAATGAGCAAGCTCGGATACTTTAAAACCCAATAATTCCCTACATATTTTAATGGTGTCTTGATAGTTTAAGGTTTGTGTACATAGCTTTGAAATAAAGTAATGCCATCATTGATCCATATCTCAGGCAAGCTTTTTTTTGTTTTGTTTTGTTTTGTTTTTTGTTTTTCGAGACAGGGTTTCTCTGTAGCTTAGGAGCCTGTCCTGGAGCTAGCTCTTTTAGACCAGGTTAGCCTCGAACTCACAGAGATCCACCTGCCTCTGCCTCCTGAGTGCTGGGATTAAAGGCTTGTGCCACCACTGCCCGGCCTAAGGCAAACTTCTAAGACCTCTTAGGAGACAAAACAAAGTTCTCAGTTAAAAAAAGCTTTTGAACGCAAGATAGATAACTAAAGTAAGCAAGGAGAATGAGGGTGCTAGAAAATAGGGCATCTGCTACCTATCTCCCTTGAAATGTTGCTGGGATTAAAGGTGGGTAGTACTGTCCTGAGTCCTAATATTACTAAATTTAAAAATGGTATTGGCCATTGAATTAAGAATAATTCAAGGTAAAATGTTTGCTACTTAATCTGTTGTATCTCAAAAAAATAAAAATGGTAACTGCTAGAAATGTGTGCTGTGTGTTACATTAATATTCATAGAGGTAAGGGTTGAGTAATTTTTGGCAAAATGATAAAACAAATTACTAGCATAAGTGGTTGGTTTACTCCCTTGAAAAGCAGGCATGATACAGTTTTCTGGAAAGTCTCCCCTCATTAGACAAAGATTCTTAGATGGGCATATTCCCAGCTAAATTAAGAGGCTGAAGCAGGAGGATTGCTTGAGTCTAGGAGTCCAGGACCAATGTGGGAAACATTAAGAGCCCATTTTTTAAAATAAAACAACTGTGGGCATAGCCAAGTCCTGGAACACATTTTTAGTGCGTGCTTGGTTCATGCCTATCTGCAACAGGAAAAGTCTCGTCAGTGTACTACTCTTTGTTTTGTTTTGGGTTTTTTTGAGACAGGGTCTCTTATGTAGTCTTGACTGTCTTGAAACTCACTGTGAACTCATAGAGATCCTCCTGTCTCTGCTCCCCAAGTGCTGGGATTAAAGGTGTGGGCCATATAATTATTTTACTAAGGAATAAGAAGTTTTGGAAGAAAGTTCTTTTTAGTGTGTATCTCTGAATGCTAAGGGGTAGTTTTGATCTTACAATTCTGAATATTGTAATCAGAGAGATGGCTGCTGAAATATCCTAGGTAGTTCCAGGACAGTAATTCCTGACTGAAGCCTGTGCTGACAAAACTATTACAGCCCTCATGTTGGAAATGCAGGTGTACACTTGCTTTTTCTTTTCTTTTCTTTTCTTTCTTTTTTTTTTTTTTTTGGTTTTTCGAGACAGGGTTTCTCTGTAGTTTTGGAGCCTGTCCTGGAACTAGCTCTTGTAGACCAGGCTGGCCTCGAACTCACAGCAATCCGCCTGTCTCTGCCTCCCGAGTGCTAGGATTAAAGGCATACACCACCACTACCCGGCTACACTTGCTTTTTCTATAAAAATTAAGTTTTTATAGTTTATAGCATAAGGAAACAAAATACCGTTTGTTCTGTCTAGAGAGTCAAGTGAGATGCCATGTAATAGATTTGTAATACTGGCACTGCAACATATTCCAGGACTACTATCTGACAGGACGATGTGACTTGATTAATAAGACTAGAGCTAAGGGGCTGCAGGAATGACTCAGAGTGAAAAGCACTGGCTACTCTTCCAGAAAACCAGGGTTCGGTTCCCAGTACCCACGTGGCAACTTATATTGTCTGTAACTACAGTCTCAGGCACACACATGGTGCAGACATACATAAAGACAAAACACCTTTTTTTTTTTTTTTTTGAGACAGTTTCTCTGTGTTCTGGCTGTCCTGGAACTTGCTTTGTACACTAGGCTGCTTTGAACTCACAGAGATCCCCCTGCCTCTTCCTGAGTGCTGTGACTAAAGGTTCTTCATCACTACCTCGTTTAAAACATTAAAAACAAACAAACAAAAAAACCAAACCTCTGGCTAGATGGTTTCTTTCCTTTTTGATTTTTATTTACAGCTGTATGCCATACCACATGCTTGCGGTGCTTGAAGAGGGTGTATGATCGATTTCCTGGAACATAGTTACATAGTGAGTCTAGGAATCTAACCCTAGAAGAACAGCCAGTGAATGCTCTTGACTGCTGAACCTCTTCTCCAGCCTCCTGAAGATACTTGCAAAATTTTCCTTTGAAGCCAGGCCATGGTGGTGCAGGCCTTTAATTCCAGCACTTGGGAGACAGGTAGGTGAATCTTTTGAGATCAAGGCCAGCCTGGTCTACAGAGTGAGTTCCAGGACAGCCAGGGCTAAAGAGAAATCCTGTCTCAAAAACAACAAAATAATAGTAATAGTAATAATAATAAAATTTCTTTTGACTTGAATTAAATATTTTTATTTTGCTTTTGGAGAGGGAGCAGCATCAGGCATCAAGCTATTGAACTACAGCCCTAACCCTTGTATTGAGTTGTTTGCTTGTTGATTTTTAGACATGTCACTCAGCATCTCAGTCTATCCTTTAACTCTTGAGTTCCCTAAGTGCTAGTTGTGATACAAACATGAGCCATCAAAGCACAGCTTATTTGAAATTTTAATTTTTTTTTAAGATTTATTTTTTTGGGGGGCCATCACTGTTTGCACACACCTTTAGTCCCAGCAATCAGGAGTCAGAGGCAGGTGGATCCCTGAGTTCTAGGACAGCTAGGGGCTACACAGAGAAACCCTGTCTTGAACAAAACAAAGGAAAAAAATGTATGGTGG
Source organism: Ondatra zibethicus (assembly GCA_004026605.1). Lineage (NCBI taxonomy): Eukaryota > Metazoa > Chordata > Mammalia > Rodentia > Cricetidae > Ondatra > Ondatra zibethicus. The sequence continues at coordinate 25,276 of PVIU01001647.1, forward strand.
CACATTCCTTTAATCCTAACACTCTGGAAGGAAGTAGAGGCAGGTGTTGGATCTCTGTGAGTTTGAGGTAAGCTTGGTCTAGATAGCAAGTTTCCAGTACAGCTAGGACTACATGGAGAGACCCTGTGTTTGTCTTTCTGCTTGTGGGCTTATGCATATGAGTGTAGGTGCCTAAGAAGGCCAGAGATGTTGGAATCCCTGGAACTGGAGTTAAAATTTTCTTCCACCTGATGTGGGTGCTGGGAACCAGATCAGTTCCGCTCTCTCTAGGCCAACAACAATAGAACATTTAATATCCACAGTTTAATAAAGTAACTGCCTTATCAGCCTTTGGGCTTTTTCATTTGTTAAATTTTTAGGAAAATTTAAAACTCAGGCCTAGCCGGGTGGTGGTGGCATAAGCCTTTAATCCCATCATTCGGGAGGCAGAGGTAGGCGGATCTCTTGAGTTTGAGGCCAACCTGGTCTACAAGAGCTAGTTACAGGCCAGACTCCAAAACTACAGAGAAACCCTGTCTTGAAGAACAAACAAACAAAAAACTCCAAAAACTCAGGTCTATAGAAAAATTAAAAATCTAGTGTTATTTTTCTTTAGCTGTTTCTGAGGAATCTGCTGGTGTGATTCCATGGCAATCCCTAGTTTTATTTTTTTCCAAAGTAGGGTCTTGTCACCTGGGCTGGACTCAGGCTTGTCTCTAGCAGAGGATGACTTCAAATTCATGTCTCTACCTCCTGAGTGCTGGAATTAAAGGAGTATACACCATGCCTCTTTAGTTCTGGTAGTTTAGGCTCTTTTCATATTTCCAAATATTAGGTTTAATTTGTTTGCCTTAGGCAGGAATGTTTTTGAAGCTCAGTGCTGTATATCTCTGCACCTTAGGTGGCAGATGATTTGTTTAGTTGGCTGCTTTTCATTGCATCCTGTCTGTTGGTATGCTGTCATTTTCCCGTTTTATAAATACTTGTTACCTTGTTTGTATTAGCTATCTATTGCCACTTAATAAAGTGACTGTTTAAAACATATCACACTTCTTCATACAGGAATCTGGGAATTGTTTATAGCTAGGTACCTCCTGAGTGCTGGGATTAAAGGTATGTCTCATCATGCCCAGCTCTAAAGTTTTAATCACATGTATGTATTCAGTTAGGTGCTTGTGAGCATAGGGTGGTTAGGGAGTTAAGAACTGAACTCAGGTCCTCCTCAAAAGCAATAATATACTCTCTTAACTGCTAAACCATCTCTCTAACTTTCCTACTTTAAGAGGGCTTTCTCTTAAATGTCCCGTGTTTAGTCTTCAGCTTCAGATAGTAACAGTTATGCTAAAGTATTGATTTTTATATGGATGTACTCTCTTGTATGCATATAAAGCAATGGAATCTAGACTTTGTTTCAATTTGGGCAATTGTTTATAGTTCTGTCAGCTATTACAAGGGTTCTAGTATCTATATCTTCACCATTATGCATTATCAAAAAGCAGATCACAAATCACAAGGACTGTAGGATATCACTGACACCCACTAGGAAAATAGTAACTGTTTAGCTATCTTGCTGGTCCTGATAGTGATTTATTAGCTGCGTTTTATTTAGTAGATGCTACTGCTGGAAAACTGAGAGTACTTATGGAGAAGGAAGAAATAATTGGTAACTTTTTGAAGAATGTGTATATATATATATAAATAAAATGTAGGAGATGAAAAAAATGACTCATCAGTTAAGAGCACTTACTGCTATTCTAGTCTAGAGGTCCTAGGTTTGTTTCTTAACTCCCACATGGCAGCTCACAACTGTCTATAACTCCAGAGAAGGTCTGTAACCCTCTTTTGACCGCTGTGGGCAAAACACCATTAATTAAGTATATATGCACACACATACGTATAAAATGTATTAAATCATCTTAACATCTTGTTTTTTTTTTTTTTTTTTTTTTTTTTTTCCGAGATAGGGTTTCTCTGTAGCTTTGGAGCCTGTCCTGGAACTAGCTCTGTAGATCAGGCTGGCCTCGAACTCACAGAGATCCGCCTGCCTCTGCCTCCCAAGTGCTGGGATTAAAGGCGTGCGCCACCACCGCCTGGCAACATCTTGATTTTTATCAATCATGTGCCATAAGTTTATTTTTGTACTATATATATTTACATTTCAAGATTTTTTTAAAAAATATTTATTTATTATGTGTACAGTATTCTGTCTGTGTGTATGTCTGCAGGCCAGAAGAGGGCACCAGACCTCATTACAGATGGTTGTGAGCCACCATGTGGTTGCTGGGAATTGAACTCAGGACCTTTGGAAGAGCAGGCAATGCTCTTAACCACTGAGCCATCTCTCCAGCCCTTAAGATTTTATTATTATTAATTTTTCAAGAAAGGATTTCTTTGTGTAACAGCCCTGGCTGTGCTGGAACTTGCTTTGTAGACCAGACTGGCCTCAAACTCAGAGACCTGCCTGCCTCTGCCTCCTGGGTGCTGGGATTAAAGGCATATGAACCACTGTCCAGCTGTTTTTAAAGTGTGTGTGTGTCTTGAGATAGGGTTTCTCTGTTTAGTAGCTTTGGCTGTCCTGGAACTCCCTCTGTAGACCAGGCTGGCCATGAACTCAGAGATTCACTTGCCTAAACACACAAAAGCTTATGTTAATTACAAATGCTCGGCCAATCGCTCAGGCTTATTACTAGCTAACTCTTACATTTATAAAATTAACCCATTTCTATTAATCTATGTATTGCTACGTGACTTGTTACTTTTATCTCTGACTCTGCTCTTCTTTCTCCCTGTATCCTCAGTTTGATCACCCCACCTATACAGTTTGCCTGGCTATTGGCCGATCAATTTTTATTAGCCAGTGAGAGTAATACATATACATAGTGTATAAAAGGATTGTTTTACAACACTGGTGCACTGAGGTATTTTTAAAATTTTAAATTATATTTTATTTAATTTATTGTGTGTGGGTGCATGGAGTTATGCATGTACCACAAAGTGCACATGGAGGTTAGAAGGCAACCTGTGGAAGTTTTGTTCTTTCACTGTGTGGATCCAAGGTCATTGACTAATGACTAATGTCATTAGGTTTGATGGGACGTGCCTTTTTTGCTTAGCCGTCCTGAAGACCTTATACTATATTAAAATTTTGCTTCCTTGGATTCACTAAAAATAATTCTAATGCTGGATATGGTGACAACACACCTGCAATTCTAGCACTTGAGAAGGGGAGGCAGTAGGAATTATGAGTGTTTTGTGTGAATGATATATGTGCACCTTGTATGTACTTGGTGCCTATGGAGTTCAGAAGAGTAGAGGGATTATTGTGAGCCCTCATGGATGCATTGTAATATTTTGTTTGTTTTGAGACTGGGTTTCTGTGTAGCCCTGGCTGCCCTGGAATCTGTAGACCAAGCTGTCCTCCAACTCAGATTGTCCGCCTCTGCTTTTCAAGTGCTGGGATTAAAGGAGTGCACCACCATTGTGCGTGGCTACATTATATTTTCATGCTTCTGTTATACTACAGAACACCTCTGCTTGCTACCCTTTCTGTATTTGTCCAGAAAATGCTTTTAGAACCCACAGGTGGCACTGTATGGTTTTTAAACATTCCTTGAAGAAGAAACAAAGATGATAGCAGGCACCTATTATCACTTTTATTAGTTTAAATCCATGAGGGATACATCACATGAATTCTGTGTCCAGTTGCTTTCGTAGGAAGGTTGCTTTGGAATTTGTCTTGAACCATGTCGCTGTTTGCATAGACCCGAGCTTCCTTTCGCCAGATTGCTCTGGTTTTGTTGTTCAGGAGTCCTTGTGTTGTTTTTTGTTTCATTTTGTTTTGTTTTTTGCATTATGCATATGACCACATCTCTTGCCTAAGTAGAATTCGGTTTCATCTTGGCATGAATATCTTCAGGTTTTTTTTTTTAAAGATTTATTATATATACAGTATTCTGCCTGCATACCAGAAGAGGGCACCAGATCTCATTATAGATGGTTGTGAGTCACAATATGTTTGCTGGGAATTGAACTCAGGACCTCTAGAAGAGCAGCCAGTGCTCTTAACCTTTGAACCATCTCTCCAGCCCCGAATATCTTCAGTTTTAAGAAGCACACTCACAGCCAGCAAAAATGGCCTTGAACCACAACCTTCTAGGCATACTTGCATTTCCCAGCATGCCTCTGCAGGTGCCAAGATTGTGGAAATGAAATTTTTTTTAATGTGTATAAATTTTACCTGCATGTTAAGTATGTGCACCTTGGTCTGTTGGCCCAGGAGATGAAACAAGAACATTGGATTCCCTATGACTGGGGTTAGAGATTTGAGGATTGACACATGGATACTGGGAATTGAACCTAGGTTTTCTGCAAGAGCAGCTCAGTGCTCTTAACCTGTTGAGCCAACTCTCCAGCCGTGTGTGTGTGTGTGTGTGTGTGTGTGTGTGTGTGAGAGAGAGAGAGAGAGAGAGAGAGAGAGAGAGAGAGAGAGAGAGAGAGAGTGTGTGTGTGTGTGAGAAAGAGATGCAGAGATCACAGTCTTGTGCCATCACACATGGTTTCTGTGGTGATGGGGATCCAGCCCACTGCTTTTTGTATGCTAAGCACTACTAAGTGACATCTTCAACCCCTTTAATGTAGTCTAGGCTGTCCTTGAACTCTTCTGATCCTCTTTTTATTTAAAGATTTTTACTTATGAGTCCTCTGTTTGCATGTACACCTGCATGCCAAAAGAGGGCATCAGATCCCACTATAAATGGCTGAGCCACATTGTGGTTAGTGAGAATTGACCTCAAGACCTCTGGAAGAGGAGCCAATGCTCTTAACCTCAGAGCCATCTCTCCAGCCCTGATCCTCTCTTTTCTAATGTGAGCCACCATATCAGCTCTATTCTTTTTGTTTTATTTTTAGTACAGGGTTTCTCTTTGTAACAATTTTGGCTGTTCTGGTACTTGATCTGTAGATTGGCAGCAAACTCACAGAGATCTACCTGCCTCTGCCTCCTGACTGCTGGGATTAAGACATTCCCTGCTATTGCCTGGCAAAATATTTTTTCTTTTATTTTGGTTTTTCAAGACAGTGTTTCTCTGTGTAGCCCTGACTGTCTTGGCACTCTGTGTTGACCAGTCTGGCCTTTAAACTCACAGAAACCCACCTGCCTTTGCCTCCCAGAGTGCTTGGATTAAAGGCCTGTGCCACTAAGACTGACTTCATTTGTTTTTAAATATGTGTGTGGGGGTTGGTACACATGGGAATACAGTTCCCACAAGGCCAGAAGAGTGGGTTCTCCTGGGTATGATTTACAGGCAGTTGTGAGCTGCCAAATATGGGTACTTGTAACTGAACTCTTCTTCTTAACCACTGAGGCATTTCTTCAGCCCTCCCTTTTTCCTTCCCTCCCTCCCTTCCTCTTTCTTTCTTTTTTTTTTTTTGAGACAGTCTTGCTATGTATAACCAGTCTAGTTTTGAACTCATTCCTACCCCTACTTGCCAAATGTTGATATTACAGGCCTGTACCATTGCACTTTATAATTTAATAAATTCCAATTTTTACTACTTAATTCTAAAAGTTGATTTGTTTTTTTAAGAGACCCTACTTTCTAAAGGTATGCTTTGTTTCTGATTATCAAAAAATACATAAAATGCATAATATTTGTTGATACCAAATCTCTCCTCAGTTTAGCTATGGACTTTTGTTTGTTACAGAGACAAGATTTCTCTGTAACAGCTCTGGCTGTCCTTTAACTTTCTTTGTAGGCCAGGTTGACCTTGAATTCACAGTTTACCTCCCAGTGCTGGGATTAAAGGTGTGTGCCACCACCATCCCCAACCCAGACTTAGTTTTTCTTATTGTCATGGTTCTGTGATCTTTCCCAAAGACCTGCACTCTTCTGCTGTTGGTAGAAAATACTTTATTAGATGCCATCTTGTATTTTTTGATTAGACAAAAGTCTCCTAGTTCTAAAGTTTATATGAAATGCAATCTTAGACATTTTTCAGGTATATTTTTCACATTTGCTAATACAGTTTAGCTTTGTAGATGGGGATGTTCTGGAGAGGTGAAAGAGTCTGTCAAACAATAATAGAATTGTTCTGAAACATTTTTAGATCTGAAATTTGGTTTTGCCTTTGTTTTTATCTTTTTAAGATAGGATTTCACTGTCATCCTGGCTGGCCTAGAACTCTATAGGCTAAGGTGGTGGCTCAGTCTCAGAGATCTGCCTGTGTCTGCCTCCTGAGTGCTAAGATGGAAGGCTATACCCAGCTCCTTTTATAGAAGAACTACAATTCTTGTTGATTTGTTTTTTTGAGGTTTGATTAATCGGATGAGACCATTTTTCATATATATATATATATATATATATATATATATATATATATATAGTCATTTGTATGGCAAAGTAAAATTTAATAGCTTGGCTCACACACATACTTTGAGTGGTGTTTGGGATTGAGCCTTTTTCTTTTACCATTGAGCTATACCCTCAGCCACCAGTCTACACATCTCATATCATAGAACCTATTGGTTTGCAAGAATTGTGATGTAACCAGGCATGGTAGCACATCTTTTTAACCTTAGAACTCAGAAGGTAGAGGTTGGCAGTTCTCCGTGAGTTCCAGGCACGCCAAGGTGACACAGGAAGAACTTGTCTCAAAAAAAAATGAATAAAAATAAATAAATCACATAAGTTTTCTGCTGAGAGAAAGCCACAGTTTTACAGGATATATTAAAAAACAGGATGCCATTGTGCCTCTTTATTTTTTTTCTACAAATATTCTACAGATAATATGAGAAAATATCTGTTCTTCAAAAATAATTTAGTGTTAGGTATTTTGTCATAGCCACAGAAGCAGACTAAGACATTCTCTTTTACTCATCTCCTCCAGCTCCCATTTTACCTCTCCTGAGAACCATATTATCCAGCCACTTTTTTTTTCGAGACAGGGTTTCTCTGTAGCTTTAGAGCCTGTCCTGGAACTCACTCTGGGGTTTGGTTAGTATGGTAGAGAGTGGCAGTAACCCCTTACAAATAAATATTTTAGACTTTCTAGTTTCTTACGTAGTTGCTTTTGAAAGTAAAATTGAAATACTGGAAGGGACCATGGTAATTTGAGTGACAGAATAGGAACTCTTTCGTAGTGTCTAGCTTTTTCTTTGGGGCTTAGTGATGGTACTTTTGGCATTGATATCTGTCTATTAGCATAGACTGTTGTCATCTACCTGACTATGTGACACACTCATTTTTGGAGAGCAGAGATAACCAATTACTGACAATAGAGGGGATTTTGGATCCTAACAGATCCTATGTCAGGGGAGTCTAACTTGCCTTGAAACAGCCTCCACTGTTGTGAACTTAAAGAATTGGGAAGTAGCAGTTCTTGGCAGCTTCTGTTCTTACAAATGCTTTTATTCCTTTATTTGAAGGATTTTTTTTCCTCTAGCTTTGCCTTTACTTAGTGATTTTCTGTTTTTGGTTGTGGTTTTTCAAGACAAGGTTTATCTGTGTAACAGCCCTAGCTGTCCTGGAGCTCACTTTGTAGACCAGGCTGGTCTCAAACTCACAGAGAGCCACTTGCCTATGCCTCCCGAGTTCTGGGATTAAAGATGTGCGCCACCACTGCCTGACTGCAATTTTTCTACTTTGGCTATAATTGTTAAAATTCTCATTTGTACTTTATTAGGTATGTGGTCTTATGGCTACAGTATCAGAGAATGAGATGGTTGTTTTTTTTTTTTTCCATGTATCTGTCTTTTTTATGTCTAAAATGCAATCAAGAAAGAAAACATTGGCTGGGAATGGTGGTACATGCCTTTAATTCTAGCAGAGGCAGTTGGGTATCTGTAAGTTCAAGGTCAGTCTGGTCTACATAGGTGAGTTCCAGGCCAGCCAGAACTGTCTCAAAAGAAGAAAGAAGGGAAAATAATATTGTCAATTGCAAGGTATGTTGAAGAATATTTCAGTTATGCTAAGAAATGTGTGTGCCACCTGATTAAGTATGGTGGTACACACCTGCAATCTTGACACTTGGGAGGTGGAGGATAGGTAGATCTGGAGTCCAAGGGCAGCCTGGGCTACAAGAGGCCATGTGGGGCGGGTATTGTCCATGTAGTCAGTAAAAAGCCATATTACCTTTCTTTGGGTACTTACTATGTATATATAGTTCAAGTATATGGTTTATTTAATAAATAAGATTATGTGTGTATTTTGTCTACATGTGTAACTGTGTACCATGTGAGTTCCTGGTGTCCAGAGAGGTCAGAAGAGGGCATTGGGTCCCTTGGAACTGGAGTTATAATTTTGAATTGCCATTTGGGTGCTTGGAATTAAAAGACAGGGTTCCCCACAAGAGCAACAAGTAAAGTACACTTTAACTGCTAAGCCCTCTCTCTAGCTTCTCAGCTATATGTTGCACAGATATTTAACTGGGCAGTTCCCATGGATGGACTTCAGTGTGCAGAAAGCTAGAGATCAGATTCCTTCCTATTTGTTATGGTTTAATAGACAATATACAACCACAGAAAAATTTGAACTATACTTAGCTATAAACTTGAGTTTTTCATAGTACTTAACAATAAATAAGTGGAAAGAGAGTAAGGGGTTAATGTATTAAAAAGTTCTAAAGTTGTTCATCCCATATACCTGTAATCTTAACACATTGGAAGCTGAGGCAGGAGGATAAAAAGGCTTAAAAAGAAAATCCTGTTATTTATAATAATACTTAAGAATCTGGAATACTTACTATTAAATTAGTCTAGATGCAGACAGACCATGATATGAACTCACTTGAATATGGAACCTAAAAATTCAGACTCAACTCATTTAAGTAGAGTAGAATGGGAGTCTCCAAGGGGTCTGAGGGTGGAAAAAAGTTGGTCAAAGATTTTTGTTGTTGTTTTGTTTGAGATCTTAGAAGATTTTTAGTTTATGAGTGTATGTCTGTGCGCCATGTATGTGCAAGTGTTCAGGGAAGGCCAGAAGAGGGTATTGGAGCTGGAGTTATAGATATTTGTAAGCTGCTGTGTGGACGCTGGGAATTGAACCTCGGTCCTGGAAGAGGAGCTAGTGCTCCTATCCACTGAGCCATCTCTCTAGCCCCTGGCCAATTTTTTGTTAGATTGGAGGAATAAATATAAATCTGTTGAGACTGGAGAGATGGTTCAGTGGGTAAAGGTGCTTGCCATTCAAATCTAGTGAGATGCAAGTTTGATTGCTGGAACCCATATGAGAATGAAAGGAGGTAACGACTCCATAGAGTTGTTGTTCTTAGGCTTTTACCTATATGTTATGGTTGACATGCATGCACGTGCACACGTGCACACACACACACTATGCTCCTGCACATGCATAATAATAATAATAATAATAATAATAATAATAATATAGTTTTATAGTTTTTAAAACATTCTTTTTAAAAAATATTTTTATGGTTTATTTAACTTTATTTTATGTGCATTGGTGTGAAGGTGTCAGATCCCCTGCAACTGGATCTTCAGACAGTTGTGAGCTGCCGTGTGGGTGCTGGGAATTGAACCCTGGTCCTCTGGAAGAGCAGTCAGTGCTCTTAACCACTGAGCCAGCCCATTAAAACATTCTTAACTCTAATAATGTTTTCTTATTTTGTGGTATGGGAGAATTAATGTTAATAATGTATTGTTGAAAATTACCAGAGTAGTTTTTAAGTATTCTTGCTGTAAAACAGTAAATGTTAGATGATACTTATATATTAATTAGGCAGTGAGCCATTTCACAGTGTATGTGTATTTAAGCTTTTCATTCTGTGTATCATACATATATACATAGTTTAAATCAGTAAAATAAGGTATACATATATACACACTTGTGCTTGTGTGCTTTGCTATTTCCACGTTACAGTTCCAGCCCTGACAAAGTTCTAAGGCTTTGCTCTTTCTCTTTCCTCCTCTTCTCTCTTTACCTTCTCTTTTACCTGCCTGGAGCTCCCTATTCTCTTTATAGTAGATGATCTTGTACTTCTGATCCTCTTGAATTCTAGAATTGATCACAGTTTGTGCTGTGTCTGATTTATGAAGTGTTAGGGATGGAACCCACAATTCTGTACGTACTAGGCCAGCACTTTACCACCTAACATATATCCCAACTCCTGTTACATTTCTTTGAGACAAGGTGTTTTGTTCTTGGTTTATTTTTTTATGTATACAATGTTCTGCCTGTACATGTTCCTGCAGGCTAGAAGAGGGCACCAGATCTCATTACAGATGGTTGTGAGCCACCATGGGGTTGCTGAGAGTTGAACTAAGGACCTCTAAAAGACCAGCTAGTGCTCTTAACCTCTGAGCCATTTCTCCAGCCCTGGTTTAGGTTTTTCATGATAGGATTTGTAGCCCTGGCTGTTCTGGAACTCAGTCTGTAGACCAGAACTGGCCTCAGACTCAAGAGGTCCACCTGCCTCTACTTCCTGAGAGGTAGGATTAAAGGCATGACCAGCTAATTTTTGGGTTTTTTGAGACAGGGTTTCTTCTCTCTTCTATGTAGTCTTGATTATCCTGGCACTTTTGTAGATCAGGCCAGCCTAGAACTCACAAGAGATCCTTCTACCCCTGCCTTTTGAGTGCTGGGATTAGAGGTATGAACTGTGCCTGGTTCATCACCCCAAGTTTGATCCTTGGAACCACATGGTAAGAAAGAAGCAACTTCTGTAAGTTGTCTTTTAACCCCATGTACACTGGTGCAGATACTGTACACATGTGTGTGCGCACACACAAGAGTATACAGTATTTTCTAATTATCTGAATCTTTGGGGGCGGGTTGTTTTTTGTTGTTTGTTTTAGTTTGGTTCCCTTTTTTTTCGAAATGGTTTCTCTGTGTAAACAGTTCTGGCTATCCTGGAACTTGCTTTGTAGGCCAGGCTGGCCTCTAACTCACTGCGATCCACCTGCCTCTGCCTCCCAAGTGCTGGGATTAAAGGTGTGCGCCACCACTACTCGGCATTATTTGATTCTTAAACCAGTGGCTTTATTATATTATTACTTTATATTTATATTTATTATTACTTTATAAATTTCTACTTCAGTCATGATGTAGGTATTAAACTGATCTCAAGAGGTCAAGTAAATCAATCTTTAAAGCTTCTTAAGAGCATAATGTTGAGAACATTAATGTATGAAAATTTAGAAAACCTTTATTTTGCTGTTGCCTTTAAAGATGTAGAGAATATCTTTTTAATAAACTTAGAAAATGGTGACTTTGTAAGTAAATTCTTCTATAATAATTGAAACATCTGCTTAATTAATGGCAAACAGTTTATTGCGTGAAACATTTAAATTGGTAAGAAAAATATACTTTGAAGGGCAGAGTACTTCTAATTAATTTTAAGGGTTACTTTGGGTAACTCTTAAAATTTGGAAAATGGTAAATTTGGAAAATGCTTTATTATTATATGGAACCTCAGTGGCAGCAGATGATCAGAGCACTTTGAAGGACTTATGCAGGGCATCTAAGCCTGTGGCCTTCTGGAGGCTTTGACCCAAATTTATTTATAGAAGCTCATTTTATACACAAACACATGCATACATGCACAACACATATCAAAAACAAGGATATTTACCAAAGCATCACAAGTAGAGTAAAATAATTTCAGTTCATCAGCTAAAGGGCTCTGTAGTAGTTTAGGTACAGAGTAGCCAAGTGAACAGTGATAGGAAAAATAATACATGGAAAAATACTAAAGTATTTTGAGCAGAAAGGGTAGAATATAATAAGGTGGTATATTCTTGTAGTACTTAGAAGGGTGTGGCAGAAAGATCAGGACTTCAGTGCCAGTCTTGGTTACATAAGTTTGGGAACAGTTTAAGCTACGTGTGACCTCACCCTGCTACAGTCTAAATATGTTTTTTCATAATTTAAGGATGTTAGATTTAAGCCAGGATATGCTGACACATGCCTATAATCCTAGCACTTGGGAGACAAAGGTAGGCTATCTCTGAGTTCAAGGTGAGTTCCAGGATAGCCAGGGCTACACAGAGAAGCCGTCTTGAGAAGTGGACACACCTACATACACACACACAAGTTAGATTTGGGGCTGGAGAGGTGGCTCAGCAGATAAAAATACTGACTGTTCTTCTCAGAGCAGGCTTCAATTCCCAACACCCACATGGTAGCTCATAACTGTAATTCCAGTTCCAGGTGCTCCAGCACCCTCTTCTGGTCTCTGCAGGCACTTAATTCACACATGATGTGCATACATATACAGACCAAAACACATACACAAAATAAAAGTGTACAACTTTTTAATGTTGGATTTTTACTATTTTTTACTGTTGTACTTTTAAAATATGTTCTAAAATTAGTTCTTCCTAACAGCTTTTTGATCTCTTAAAACCAAGCCAAAGACTGTAGTTAACAGTTGCTGAGCATATGCCAGACTGTAAGTTAGATCTACGTCACTACAAAAGAAAACATGAAAAACAAGCTGAGGAGAAAGAAAAGAGAATAATTTCTTTCATACAGTTTTCCAAATATCACTATCCATTTCCGGGTTCCAAGTTTGTGTTAAAATAGCTAAAAAGCTGACATGTGACTGTGGAGCCAATACTATAGATAAATCAGTCTCTGAGTACTTCAGTAAGCCTTTATAGTGTATTCTCTTTGGAAGTTCTATAGACTGACACTAGGACTAACATGATATAGTTACTCTACCATTGAGCTGTATCCCCAGTTCTTAGTGGTTTGTGGTTTTTGTTTTTTTGTTTTATTGTATTGTTATTTTGCTTTCACGAAGGTACCCAGACCAGCCTTGAACTTCATCATAATTTAGGCAGCCTTAATATTGCCCTTTCTTGTAGTAGCCGATATTATATACCTGCCCCATCTGACTAGAGTGTACCACATCCTTTTAAAGATTTTCTGTTTGGCACACTGGTGCTATGACATCAGCTGAAAACATGTCAGCATTTTTTAGGTGGTCTAACACCACCTATCAGCACTTGTTAGAGCCACCCCCCCCCCATGAGTTTTAAGAGCTGCTCTAACAGTTTTGTGATATAAAGATTGTCATTGAGATGTGCGGGTGGCACACAGTTTTAATCCTAGCTAAAGAGGAAGCGGAGATAGTGGCTCACCTAGTTCAAGGCCAGTCTAATCTACAGAGGACGTTCCAGACCAGCTAGGCTACTTGGTGAGACCCTGTCTCAAAAAAAAAAAAAAAAGTCTGAGACAGGTGGATCACAAATTTAATGAAGCCAGGTTTGGGTAACAGAAAAGGAGACTTCATTTCAAAAAGGGAGGGAGGGAGAAAAGATAAAAGAAAAATAATGACTTTTTTCTTTAAAATAGATTAGGGTGGTAGCATTCAGATGGTGAAGCAGGAGGATTGCCATAAATTCAAGGTTATCCTGGACTAATTAAGCAATAAAACAGTTTTGGAGAGCTGGTGGTGTGCCTTCCTCTAGTCCCAGCATGGGAAATGCTGACATGAGAGTACCATTGGAACCCAGGCTAGCACTACCATCTGAGCAACATAGACTCCTTTTCAAAACACAAAAAGTAGGGTCTGCAACATGGTTCAGCTTGCCCTATAATCCTGATGGCCTGAGTTCAGTCCCCATAGCCCATGTAAAATGCCACATGTGGTAGCATGCATCTGTAATCCCAGCATCCTTTCTGTGATATGGGAGGCATAGACAGAATTAGCTGGAAGTTCATGGTCCACAGAGCCTGAAGTATACAGTGTGGCACAAACAACGAAAGTGGTTGAGAACTGATTCCTCAAAGTTGTCCTCTGCAGTATATAAGACTGAACCAAGAGTCTGATTTTATTGTTGTTGTTTTTGTTTTTCAAGACAGGGTTTCTTCAGTAGCTATTGAGCCAGTCCTGGAACTCGCTCACTCCGTAGACCATGCTGGCCTCAAACTCAGAGATCCACCTGCGTCTGCCTCCTGAGTTCTGGGATTAAAGGTGTGCGTCACCACTGCCCAGCGACTATGACTACTTGAGGATGAAGCAGAAGTAGGTGGCCAGCACAATTAGATTACATTTATAATTTGCTCAAGTGGCTGGAGAGATCACTCAGCCATTAACAGCACTTGCTGGTCTTTCAGAGGACCAGAATTCTGTTCTAGCATTTACATGGTAGCCCCACAGCCATCTAAGCCATCCATCTATTCTAGGGGATCTAGCATCTGACACTTTCTGATATAATGCATACATGCAGGCAAAACACTTGTAAGATACAATAAATACCTTTAGAAAGAAAAGAAAAACATAAAACTAGCTTTGCAGGGTATATAGTACATACCTTAATCCCAGTGTTGGAAAGACAGAGGAAGGTATATCTTTGAAGGCCAGCCAGGGTTATATAGTGAGCCACCCTTCCAAAAAATACTCTGTGCTTCCAAGATTTACTATCTGCGCCTCTGACTGAAGAATAATCATAAAAGCTTCGCTAGTAAGGCAGAGAGCATTGTTAATAAGGTAAGTTTAGAAACTATGTAAAGTTACATTTCTTCTTTGTTTTTTTCTTAAGGAATTGAATGACTTGGCCCGAGATCCTCCAGCACAGTGTTCAGCAGGTCCTGTTGGAGATGATAGTAAGTATCTGAATGGAGTTGCAGCATAACAAGACTTTCTCTGTTTATTTTTGGGGTGGGGGTGTGTGTATGAGTGTGTGAGAGTGTCATTTTAAGCATCACAGTTTGCATGTGGAGGTCAGTGGACAACTTGCAGTTTGTTCTTTTCTTCCACTATGTGAGTCCCAGGATTGAACTCCGGTGGTCAAGTTTGGCTGCAGGCACTTAAGCTGCTGAGTCAGCCCTCTGTTATATGTTAAGAGGTCAATTGCTATAGGGAAAGGGGAGTCTTAACTCGTAGTTTCCCATGACAGAATATGTTTTGGTGTTTTTTTGCTTGCTTGTTTTGTTTTTGTGTGGTTTTGTTGTTTGTTTTTTGTTTTTTATATGTGATTTCTCTGTATCGACCAGGCTGGCCACAAACTCAGAGATGTATCTGCCTGCCTCTGCCTCCTGAGTGCTGGGACTAAAGGCATTTGCCACTATACTTGAACAGAACTTGTTTTAAGTATACCCAATCATCTTATTATATTTTGAGCTTCTTCTGGTAGCATTATCTTTGTGGTTGCTCTGGTCTCTTTCTACATATCCTATCTTTTGGATATTTTCCTGGAATAAAAGAGCTGTTAACCTACACTTGGCTATTTTGCCCTTTAAGGAAATCATTATATATGTTTGTATTTGACTATATTCTACTGGGTTATATGTGTGAAAGCAGATATAATTATTAAATTGTTTACAGTACTGTGGGTTGAACCCAGGGCCTTGTGTATGCTAGGCAACCACTCTCGTTACTGAGAAACATTCCTAGCTAGATTAACTTAAAATGTATTTTTTTTATTATGTGTTGGGGGAGTTTCTCCTACCCTGTGAGTCTCAGGGATTTAACTTAGAATGTCAGGCTTCAGCAAATGTCTTTATCTGCTTACTGGCCCTACTGACATTTACTATTAAAAACAATAAAGTAGACTCATTGCCATGCAATCCTCTTGTCCCAACCTTCCCAGTGCTAGGATTCATTGTGTGAGTGTTTTTGTTTTTTGAGACAGGATTTCTCTGTGTAGCTCTGGCTGTCCTGGAACTCATTTTGTAGACCAGGCTGGCCTTGAATTCTCTGAGATCTGCCTGCCTCTGCCTGTCAGGTGATAGCATTAAAGGTGTGAGACTGCTCAGGTGTGAGTCTTTAAACCCAGATGATTTGGAATGTTTTCTTTTGGTCCAACCTCCCCCCTCTCCCTTTTTTTTCTTTCTCTCCCCGCCCCCTCCCCCCTTTTTTCTTTTTCTCTCACTATGTTTTTCTGCCTAGTCTGGAACAGTATAGACCAGCCTGACTTGAGTTCAGAGATACATTTGTTTTAGCCTTCGAGTGCTAGGATTAGCCTGGTAGGACGTGTTTTAAGCATACGAAAATAATTGATTTGTGCTTTGCTGCTATTGTAGTTCGCGTTATTACATTTATCTTTGAGCAAAAATTGCTGTCCTGCAAAGTTAGGTACCCTCAAAGGGCAAATAATTTTTCAAAGTAGACTATTTAGACTTCATTTATTATAACAACTAAAAGGAAGCAGCCTGGTGGTGGTGGCTCACGCCTTTAATCCCAGAACTCAGGAGGCAGAGGAATGAGAATCTCTTGAGTTCGAGGACATCCAGGGCTACACAGAGAAACCCTGTCTTGAAAAATCCAAAAAACACCTTAGTATGCTACAAATGATAGCACCGAGAAAGAGATAATACACACTGAATACTGTGGTGGCATGTCTGTAATCCCAGAACCTGGGAGGTGTGGGCAAGAAAATTGTGAGTCCAAGGTCAGTCTGTGCTATATAGTGAGACTTTGTCTCAAGAAACAAAACTATGAGATGTCACCAAAGTTACCAAAAAGAAAAAAAAAAAAAGGCTGGATGATGACTCAGCAGTAAGGGTGCTTGCTGCTTTTCTAGAAGACCTGAGTTCAGATCCAAGTACCCAGGGATAGCTCAAATCAACCTGTAATTCTAGTTCCAACACCCTCCTCTGGCCTCCCAAGCATCTGCATGTCACACACAAAAACATAAACTAAAATTATTTTTAAAAAAGTTTCTTTAAAAAGCCAACTGTGGTCCCATATAGTCCCAGTAATTGAGAGGCAGAGGTTACAGTGTGAGACACCCACTCCCGTTTTTTTGTTTGTTTGGTTTTTGTTTTGGTGTTTCAAGAGAGGATTTCTCTCTAGGCCTGGCTGGTTTGGAACTCAGATCTCCCATCTCTTTCTCTCAAGTGCTGGGACTCTCAAGTGCCCCAGCTAGTGAGACCCTATTTAAGAGAGGAAAATGGTAGAAACTCGGTGTGGTGGCATGGGTTTATAATCCTTGTACTTGAGAAATTTAGATGAGAGGATCTCAAAAATCTCTGTGAGTTCCAGAACAATCAGAAAGAACTGTTACACAAAGAAACTCAGTCTGAAGCAGCGTAGGCTAAGTAATAAACACAACAAAATGAAAAAGGTAGGAGCATTTACTATGCAAACCTAGGCTCATAAATCGAATTTCAGCACCCATGTAACAAGTCAGATGTGTCTCACCTGGCTGGGCTTATAGATAACCTATAGCCTCCATCTTTGTGGAAAGCTGAGACAAGGTAGCTGGATCTTACTGGCTTTCAATTCTAACTGAAAAATAGAAGCTACAGGTTTAGGAAGAGCGAATGCATTAAAACAAGGCAGAGAGCTGGGCGGTGGTGGCACATGCTTTTAATCCCAGCACTATGGAGGCAGAGACAGGTGAATCTCTGAGTTTGAAGCCAGCCTGGTCTACAAAACAAGTTCCAGGACAGCCAGGACAGTTAAACAAAGAAACCCTATCTACAAAAACCAACGGATAAAAAACAAGGCAGAGAATGATAAAAAGAGAACACTTGATATAATCCTCTGACCTATACTCAGCACGCAAACACACATACTTACTTAAGAGAGGGGCAGTAGGAAGAGAGAGATTTGTGAATTGTGTTTTGGGTTTTATTTTTTGTTTTGGTTTTTTTTGTTGTTGTTGTTTTTGAGACTGTCTAATTATGTAATCCTGGCTGTCAGGCACTCATTGTATAGATCAGGCTGTCTTTGAACTCCCAGAGATCCACCATTCTCTGCCTCCCAAGTGTTAGGATCAGAGATGTGCATCACTACGTCCAGTGCTTTTGCTTCAAATTTTAATGCTTTGTTTTTTTTCCCCTTGAAGTAAGCTGAAGATATTTAATCTACTTTATTTTGTTATGAACTTGGTAAAGTGACCCTCTTGGGATCTGTGTATTCAGACATAGGTCTCTGAAGATTTAATTGCAAACTAATAAATGTTCTTACTATCTGTTTTAACTGCAAAGCTTAATCTATAGTGCCAAAAAGAAATTATTGAGCTGTAAAGATCACCTTTAAAAGCTTATACAACAGATTGTAGCTTTCAGTTTCTGTAATTTGATTTGACAGCATCAAACCAAAGTTGTAATAGTAGTCACTTTTTTGTTTTTTATTGTCCAAGTTGTTTAGGGGTGGGTATGTAGCTCAGTCATAGAGTACTTGTCTAATATGCATGAGGCCATGGTTCAGTACCACCAAAGAGAAGTCCTTGTTTTGTTTTGATATCATTTGAATCATGGTTAGATACTATATTGCTGTTGTTTCTCCTCATTCATATTTACTACCTAAAGAGAGCCAGGAGTATAACAGAAGGAAACCTGTTAGTGATTCCAATAGGTATTCTTACTGCTGTTGCTGTAAAGGTTCTTGAGAGCAGGATTAGTAAGGTGCTCAGTGGGTAAAAGAAAGTATTTACTACGTTTTGTCTTCCAACCCATAGTGGTAGGAGTGAACTTATTCTGTCTGAAAGTTGTCTTCTGACCTCCACTCCTCCATACACTGTGGCACATGCACACTGTATCCATACTTCATACACATTCAACAATAATATTAAGATTGTTAAAGTTCTTAAAAGTATAACCCCTCTCAGGGACACTATAGTTAGTGTCTTCCCTGAAGTATGGATATGAAAGACATAACTGTGATTTGAATGAAAATGGCCTCCAAAGACTCAGGGAGTAGGTGTATTGGAGGTGTGGCTTTGGAGAAAGTGTGTCATGGGTGTGGGCTTTGAGGTTTCAGAAGCTCAAACTAGGCTCAGTGTCGCTCTCTTCCTGCTGCCTGAGGTTCAGCTGCTTCTCCAGCATCATGTCTGCCTGTGTGCCACCATGCTTCCCTTCATGACAGCAAAGGACTAAACCTAAACCTGTAAACCAGCCCCAAATAAATGTTTTTCTTTATAAGAGTTGCCATGCTCGTGCTGTCTCTTGACAGCAGTACTACTTTCTGTTAGAAAGGGCATCCTTTCCATAATTGCAAATGTTCTAGTTGCCAGCCTGTTGCCATTTCTGTTCTGTTTTACTTATTTTTCATAGATTTGATCCTAGAGCATAAAATAACAGGGACCATAAAAGAACTATTTACCTTTTTAGCCAGAAACTTGTTCTGATTTATGTTTTCTCAAATCTTACATTTTATTGATTTATCTTATAGGCAGTGGTTGTGGGTGTTTGAACAAAATACTTGAAGGTAAAAAGGACAACTTGTAAGAATTGGTTCTTTTTTCCTTGCACCTTGTGTGTCCCAGGGATCAAACTTAGATTGTCAACCCTGGTGACGGGTGTTTTCACCTGTTGAACTATCTTGCTGGCCATACTTTTTTTTTTTCTTTTCTTTTTTTGGTTTTTCGAGACAGGGTTTCTCTGTGGCTTTGGAGCCTGTCCTGCAACTAGCTCTTGTAGACCAGGCTGGCCTCGAACTCACAGAGATCCGCCTGCCTCTGCCTCCCGAGTGCTGGGATTAAAGGCGTGCGCCACCACTGCCTGGCGCTGGCCATGTTTTTGTCTTGAGACTTTTTTCACTCTGGTAGCTCAGGTTGAGCCTGAATTGTTGAGTAATCTTTCTGCTTGAGCCTCTCCTAGCTGCTGAGCCATCAGAACTGTTTCCTTTTCTCCCTTCTTCCTGTGTGTAGCAGGACTAGGATTGAGCCTATAACCTCCCACTTGCCAGACTAGTACTCTGCCATTAAAGCCACAGCACCAGCCTCTAAATTTCTTCTTAAATCTGGTATGATTTTTAGGAAGAATAAAGGATTGCTCTCAGAAGGCTAGCAACAAAGAATTAATATTTAGCTGCTGGAAAATTTTATGCTTGAAACCTCAGTGTTTTGAAATTCTTATTTAAGTGCTTTATTTTCTGATTCTTGGAACTTGACCTGGACCACAATAGACAGATTTAAATTACATAAGAGGATTATGTAGAAGGGTACAACTTAAAACAGATCTAGTTGTCCATTTGATTATTACTACCTGATAGTGATTTACGCTGTATTGGTATCGGGTTTTTTGTTTAAAGTTTTTAATTTATTTATTTATTCTTGCTTGGTGTTTTACCATGTATGTCTCTGTGTGTGAGGGTGTTAGATCTTGGAATTACAGACAGTTGTTAGCTGCCGTGTGGGTGCAGGTTCTGAAAGAGTACCAGAGCTCTTAACCACTGAGCCATCTCTCCAGCCCCTGTTTAATTTTTTTTTTTTTTAAATTGAGGCAGGGTCTTAATTGTGTAGCTCTGATTGGCTTGGCATTAGTTGTTTGTATCAAAAGTTTTGTAACAAAAGTCAAAAAGATCCTCCTGCCCCTTCCTCTCTAGTACTAAGATTAAAGGTAAGTGCCACAATGCATGACCTGTTTTGTTGTTGTGGCTGGGAATGTAGCTCAGTTGGTACTTATGTAATATGCACAGGGCCTTAGGTTTGAACCTCAGGACTACATAAACTGGTTGTGGTGTCACATGCCATCATAGAAGTGGAAAGATCATCCTCTGCAGTTTCAAGCCAGCCTGGCATTCATGAGACCCTGTCTGAAAATGTAAAATATTTGGAGCTGAAGAGATGGTTCCTCAGTTAAGAGTACTGGTTGCTCTTCCTGAAATTCAGTTCCCATCACCCTCTTGGTGGCTCACAGCTGCCTGTAACTTCAGGTCCAGGGAATCTTGTGTCCTTTCCTGGCCTCCTGGGCATTGCATACATGTGGTGCACACACATACATTCAGATAAAACACCCATTGCCACGTATTTGTAGGGCTTCAGGAATTGTACCTGACTGGGGTGTTAAATGAAGAAAATAGAAACATATGGAGACAGAAAAGAAAGAAAAGCTGAGATTGGGTGCACTGAACTTTTCTGATGCAGAAATCACAGTACTCCAGAAGCTCAGTGTGTTCATTATATAGTTAAAATGGAAAATGGGGTTATTACATACAGCTGAAGGCAGGGCTGTTACATACAGATAAGCAAGGAGGCAAAAATGTATGCTATACTACCAAACCCAGAAGCAAGTTTAGCTAATCTCTGTAGGAGCAATAGTTGTAGGGGAGAGTCTTTGAGCTGTAATCATCCAGGAGAGACAGTTACAGTGGGCATTTTCTGTACACACTCTAATCTGCACACTGACCAGAAAAAAGCTCTGCCAATTCTCTGAGCCTCATCCAGAGGGGGAGGCTTTGCCATTTTCCCATGGGTCTGAAGCTTTGGACTTCTTGATGTGGTTGTATGCACGTCAACGAGACACATTTCACTCAGAAGTTCACTCATTCAGGGTTTCCTCTACCCCCCACTGAAAACAAAAGGAAAAATAAAAAAGACATCAATCTTTCTGAGCTGAGACGATGGCCCAGTGTGTAAAGTGTTTGCTATACAGAGTGCAAACAAACAGTTTAATATATCTAACACCAATAGATAAAGCCGGGTGTGTAGCAGTGTACCTGTAACCAGTGCTGGAATACAAAACTGTGGAAACAAGTGGATGGGGGCTCAGTGACCAGCCCTTGTAGCTTCAAGTTCAGTGAAAAAACCTGTCAACTTCTGATCTCCACACACACAGACAACATTCCCACAAACACATGCATGTGGACACATTCATCACATGCACACTTGAAGATAGTTTTCCCTAATTTGAGTATGTAAATCCTTTCTGTAATATGCCAGCATTATTTTTAAGTATATTTTATGCAATTATATTGAGGAATGATTAAGTCTTGGAAGCAGCCAAGTGGTGGTGGCCATGTACTACTCCTTTAATCTCAGCACTAAGGGGGCGGGGCATGTAGATCTCTGTGAGTTAGAGTCCAGCCTGACCTATAGAGCGAGTGCTAGGATAGCCAGGACACAAAGAAAACCTGTTTCGGAGTGGGGAATAAAAAAAAAAAAGACAAGTCTTGGAAGCAACGGAAAATATAATTTTTTTTTCAATGCAAGGTTTTTCTGTGTAACAGCCCTGTCCTGTAACTCACTTTGTAGACTAGGTTGGCCTTGGATTCTTAGAGATCTGCCTGCCTCTGCATCCCAAGTGCTGGGATTAAAGTTAAAGGCATGTGTTACCACTACTCAATAAATCATTATTTGAAATAGCATTTAGAACTTTCCTTTGGACTTTGTAAACAAATTTATCTTCCAGGTATGACTTTGAAATAGGTTTTGTTTGTTAGTAAGTTAGTTGTTTGGTTTTAGTGATAGAATCACCTTGTAGCTGTGGCTCACCTGGAATTCGCTGTGTAGACCAGGGTGGCCTCAAACCTTTTACTTAGCCAAAGATAAACTTAGATTTAGCATCATGGCTCAGCTTTGCCAGCATTGTTGTTTGTTGTAGGTATACTATACTACCATGCTTAGTTTCAGTGTGTGTGCACATCCTATGAAATATGTGGAGGACAGCGAACAGCTTGGGAGTGCTGGCAATCAAACTCATGTCAGGCTTGATAGCTCCTGTTGAGCCATCTTGCTGGCCTCAAGAAAAGTGTGTGGGTTCTTTTGTGTTGGTGATTTTATTGTGTTTTCAATTATGGTGGTGTATGTGAGTGTGGTGTGTATGTACACGAGTGTAAATGTTCAGAGATCAGAAGAGGTTTTCGGATCCTCTGGCGCAGCCACCTGTTTCAGGTGCTGAGAGCCAAACTCTGATCTGCAAGAGTAGTATACATGTTTAACCGCTGAACCATCTCTCTAGCCTCTCCTCCTATTTTTAAATTGTCCGTTTTTGTTTTAGTGTGTGTGTTTGGTTCATTTGGTTTTTCAAGTCGGACTTTCTCTATAACAGCCCTGGCTGTCCTGGATCTCAGACTGGCATCTAAGTCTGAGATCTGCCTGCCTCTCTGCCTCCTGAGTGCTGGGATTAAAGGCACCCTGCTCATTTGTCTGTCT
Source organism: Ondatra zibethicus (assembly GCA_004026605.1). NCBI lineage: Eukaryota > Metazoa > Chordata > Mammalia > Rodentia > Cricetidae > Ondatra > Ondatra zibethicus. Next base: position 48,038 of record PVIU01001647.1, read on the forward strand.
ATCTTTATTTACTTATGTCTGTGTGTGTGTGTGTATGTATATGTGTATATATATGTATATATATACACACGTGTGTGTGTATGTATGTATATATGTATATATATACACACGTGTGTGTGTGTGTGTGTGTGTGTGTGTGTGTGTGTGTGTGTGTGTGTGTGTGTGTGTGTTTTTCATTGGTTCGAGATCACAACTGGTTTAGTCTTCATCCTGCCTGTAGAAAGTCATTGGACTGGAGAGATGACTCAGCATTAAGAACACTGGCTGCTCTTCCAGAGGACCTGGGTTCAATTCCCAGCACCCACATGGCAGCTCACAACTGTCTTTAACTCCAGTTTCAGGGGATTTGAAACCCTCACACCATGTCCATAAAATAAAATTAAGTAAATTGTAAAAAGAAAATAGTCATTATTGCCAGGCAGTGTTGGTACATTCCTGTAAACCCAGCACTCAGGTAGCAGAGGCAGATGGATCTCTGTGGGTTTGAGGACAGCTAAAGCTGTTAGAGAAACCCTGTGGTGGTGGTGAGTCATTATCATACTGTTTATAAATGAACTTTGTTGTAGTCTCTCACCCCGCCAGGGTTCCTCTTTGAAGCCCTGGCTGTCCTGGAACTTGCTCTGTAGACCATTCTGCCACCCACCTTTGCCGCTGTGTGCTGGGATTAAAGGTGTGGGCCACAACTGCCGGGCATAATAAACTTTGATTAGGTAGGCATGATAGGTTTCTGCAGTATAGGTGTGATGTGAATATCTTTAACATGATAGTTTTCTTTTTCTTGTTCTTTTTCAGTGTTTCATTGGCAGGCTACAATAATGGGGCCAGTAAGTATTCACTTTAATTCCTTAATACTTACTTTATGTAATTTATTCATCTTAAATCTCACTTTCTTATCATCAACAGAATGACAGCCCCTATCAGGGTGGAGTGTTTTTCTTGACAATTCATTTCCCAACAGATTACCCCTTCAAACCGCCTAAGGTATTTAGAATATGATAATTGCTTTTAATATGCTCTGTATGAATCTAGTAAATCAATCACAAGGATTTCTTTTTCTTTAGGTTGCATTTACAACAAGAATTTATCATCCAAATATTAACAGTAATGGCAGCATTTGTCTTGATATTCTACGATCACAGTGGTCTCCAGCACTAACTATTTCAAAAGGTAATGGAATAGTTGTTTGATTTCAAGGTGAAATAATTGATTTTATTGTTTATTGGTTTATCTTTTTTAAAATTATATGTTTTTCAAATTATTTTGTGCGTGAGTGTTTTGCATTAATGTATGTATTTGTACTGTGTATGTGCCTGGTTCCCCAGAGGCCAGAAGAGAGTGTTGAATCACCTGTTATTGGAGTTAGAGTTGTGAGCATGTACCACAGTACCATGTGGGTACTGGGAATTGAACCTGGGTCCTGAGTGGCCAGCGGTCCTAACTGCATAGCTGTCTTTCCAGCCCCAGTTTATTTTTTTTTTATAACTCCTGTTTCATTTTCTCCCCCCCTTCTTTCTCTCTCTCTTTCTCTTTCTCTCTCTCTTTAAATTTTATATGTCAGTATGAGGGTGTCAGATCTTGGAGTTAGATGCCATGTGGGTGCTGGAAATTGAACCTGGGTTCCCTGGAAAAGAAGTCAGTGCTCTTAACTGCTGAACTGTCTCTTCAGCCCCCACTCCTGTTTCTTTTGAAAGAACCAATCTACATTAGTCTGTAGTAGTTTTTGTTAATACAATGGAAAGGGGTTGATTTTTTTCAAGAATAGGTAATCCTTGGTATAATGCCAACTTGTTGATTGTGATACTCAAGAATAGGTAGAAGCCTGTTATAGTGGTATATACACTGTAATCCTATATTTGAGAAATGGACGCAGATTAGTATTAGTACAAAATTATTCTTGCATAGCAAATTTGAGGCTAGCTTGATACAGAGTGAAGTACTGCCTTAAAAGTGTAAATAAGCCAGCTACCACTGAGGTGAATGATGTGATTGTTTGACTTTATTTACTTATTAATGTATGTGGGGTGGGGTGCAAAAAGCACTGCATATAGATCAAAGGACAACTCCTGGAGTCTGTTATCTCCTTCCACTTTTGGGTTCCAGGAATCAAACTTAGCTTGGCAGTCTGTCCAAGTTTTTTACCTGCTGAGCCATTTCACTGGTGCTGTTTGATTATTTTTGCTGTTGGTAGGTTGTTTAAGACAATGTCTTACTCTGTAGTCTAGACTGGTTTCCACTTGTGGCAATGTGCAGGGATTACAAGTGTGAGTTACTGGTACCTGGCTAAAATTTATTTCATTTTTGAGACAATTTCTTCTATCGTGAGCTGTCCTTGAAGTTTCCTTGTATTGGTGAGTGATGTCAGACAACTAATTTTGTCTGTTGCTGAAAATTTGACAGCTGATTTTCTCTAAACTTGAGCTTCTAAAAATTAAAGTTCACTGGCACTGACGCTTGTTCAGTGTTCTCAATCTAGGGTTTAGAAGAGCTTTTGTTCTGCTAATAACTGAACTCAGAACAGAACCTCGTGCACATTATGCAAGCTTTCCATCATTAAGTTACCTGCATTCCCAATTCTATTCTTTTTTTTTTTGGTTTTCCGAGACAGGGTTTCTCTGTGGCTTTGGATCCTGTCCTGGAACTAGCTCTTGTAGACCAGGCTGGCCTCAAACTCAGAGATCCGCCTGCCTCTGCCTCCCGAGTGCTGGGATTAAAGGCGTGCGCCACCACCACCCGGCCCAATTCTAGTCTTAACATTGGTTAGCATCTCAGGTTGATTGGGGGGGGGGGGTGTTGTTTGTTTTTCCCTTGGAAACGGTCTCACTATACAGCCTTGGTCGGCCTTGAACTCACAGAGATCCATCTCTTTACCTATCCCTACCTCCTGAGTGCTGCCCAGATTCTCATGTTTAAGCCCTTTGCTTTGGTCTTCTACTAACATATACTTTTTTTTTTTTAATACCCTAGTACTTTTGTCCATCTGTTCTCTGTTGTGTGATCCCAATCCAGATGATCCTTTAGTGCCTGAGATTGCTCGGATCTACAAAACAGATAGAGAAAAGTAAGTATCACCTGTCAGGTGTGGGATGGAGCTGTCTCAAAACTTCCTTATAACGTTGATGTATGGACTGAATGTTTAAGATAAACTCTACAAGGAATACATGAAAGGATTTTGTTTTTATTGGGGGCAGGGTTTGTTTTTTGAGACAGGGTTTCTCACTGTTCTCACTGTTCTGGAACTTGCTTTGTAGACCAGGCTGGCCTCGAACTCATCATTTTTGCTTTTATGTATTCAGTGAGATTATGATAGAAACCATATAGGAGAACTTATATGTTTTTTGTTTTGTTCTATTTTTTTTTACTGTTAGACTACTCTGGCTCTGTAGACAGGCTTGGCCTTGAATGCAGAGATCTGTCTGCCACTGGGGTAGTGGTGGCGCACACCCTTGATCTGAACACTCTGGAGGCAGAGGCAGGTATATCTCTGTGAGTTTGAGGCCAGCCTGGTCTGCAGAGTGAGTTCCAGGACAGTCAGGGCCACGCAGAGGGATCCTGTCTTTGTCAAAACAAAAAGTAACAACCCATAAACAAATAGCTGACTGTGTAGTTCATCCCTTTGATCTCAGTTCTTTGAAGCAGGGACAGGTAGATCTCTTTTGAGTAAGACCCTGTCTCTTAACTAATTAGAAACAAAATATTTATTACATGATTACTTAAAATATGTTGTATTAGAAAATTCATAGATATAGATAGGCAAAATATTGAAGTAGGAGAATTGTGAATTTGATACCTATCTCAAAAACAACAGAATCAAAAAACAAAATCATAAACAGAAAAATTGTAGATGATTGGGTTTTGTTGGTGATGGTGATGTTAATGGAGCTACATCAGGAATGGGGGATTCTGGCACTAATTCTTAAAAGTGTTTTGTTTTATGTCTGAGTAGCATCTATAATCATGTGCTTAAGCAGAGTTTTAAAATTTTTAAATTATTGTGTGTATGCTTGTTGCCTGCATGTTTGTTCAGAGGCCAGAAGAGGGCATCAGATGCCCTAGAACTGTCATTAGTTGGGTGTGAAGTAACATGTAAGTGATCCTCTGGAAGAGCAGCTGGTGATCTTTAACTGCTGAGTCATCTGCCTGCCATTTTCCAGACCCTGCAGCTTAATTTTTATTTATTTATTTTGGGGGCAGAGTTTCACTAAAAAGTCTTGGCTGTCCTGGAACTCACAAATCTTCCTGCCTCCATCTCCCAAATATTGTAGTTAAAGGTGTGTGTCCCCCAAACATTAGCTGTATTATTTATTTGTTTTGTATATTATACATAACCGAATAACTGAATGTTTTGATTAGTGAACCATTTTGTATAAATTGTGGATATGGATGCTTATCAGAAAGCTATCCTAAGTCCTTATAGTGCTAATGTTCAGCAAAACTGTTCATCTTTTTTAAAATAAAATTTATTTTGGTTTTGGGGGGGTTGTTTGTTTTTTTGAGACAGGGTAGCCTTGTTACCTGTCCTAGAACTCGCTCTGTAGACCAGACTGTCCTCAAACTCAGAGATTTGCCTACTGCTTTGTTTTGGTTGTTTTTTGAGATAGAGTCTCACTATGTTGCCCAAGCTGGCTTTTAATTCCTGTAATAGAATGACCTTTCTGCCTTTCAGTCTCTTTGGTAGCTGGGGCTATAGGTATGTCCCGTCAAACCTGTGTACACACATATGTACACATTTTGAAACAGAGTCTAGCTATATAGCCTTTGCTGCCACATATACTGTCTTCTTGTCTCAGCCTCCCAAATGCCAGATTTTCGGGTATGGGTTATCATGCCTAATGATTCATTCCTATTCCTTTGTCCTCTCTTTCTTTTTTGGTTTGTTGTTTTGTGATGGTCTCATGGTAGCTGAGGCTAGCCTTGTGATTCACTGTTTAACTGTCTCTACCCCGAGTACTATCCTTTTAGACTTTTATAGCCTTCTCTTATACTGGAATGTTTTTATGGAGCAATTTTTTTTATTATAAATTATTGAAGTAAGCCGTGCCAAATAATTGCTTTATTGCTTTATTAATATAAAGAAGGTATTGTGTCATTTTATTTCTTTGTAGGTTTTTTTTTTTTTTTTTTTTGAGACAGGGCCTCACCATGTACCTTTGGCTGGCCTGCAGCTTGGTATGTGTAGTCCAAGCTATCCTTCAATTCACAGGTCTATCTACTTGCCTCTGCCTTCCAAGTGCTGGAACCAAAGAAGTGCAACACCATACAAACCTCATTGTAATTTTTGTATTTACGTTATGTATACAAATAGGTGAAAGTTTTGCTTGCATATATGTGTATGTACCACATGCATATATGCACCACATGGGTCCCTGGTACCTATAGAGTCCAAAAGAAAGAATTGGATCTCCAGAACTGGAGTTACAGATGGTTGTGACCTACCATGTAGGAGCTAAGAACAGAATGAAGTCCTCCTTAAGAGCAGCTAGTCTCTTAACAGCAAGTCTCTAGCTCCTTTATTGTAATTTTATGAGACAAGAGTCTATGTAGTACAGGCTGGTCTCATTCTTTTTTTATTTTTATGTGTTGTTTGAGACAATTTTTGGAAATTACTGTCTCAGTCTCCCCTATTAGCTCATTATTCCATTTAAATTACTGTTAAATGATTTTAAGAACCATATAATGTAGAATTACTTAGTCAAAAAAATCTTAAGGTGTGGCACATACGATAGCCCTCCAAAGGTAGGAAGACTACACGTTTAAGGTTGCCTTTGGCTGCACTGAATTGAAGGTCAGTCAGAAACATAGGATGGAAGCCAGACATGGTGGCACACGACTATAATTCCAGCACTCAGGAGCAGAGGCAGTCAGATCTCTTGAGTTCCCCAACCTGGTCTACAAATCTACAAATTGAGTTCCAGGACAGCCAAGGCTGTTACACAGGAGTCTCGGGAATTAAAAAAAAAAAAAAAAAAAAAAGCTAAACTTGACTTGAGTCCTCTAGATAGCATTTATAGGAAATCGTTTTGGCTTTTACAGCAGTGTCTCACTGTATTATGAATATAGGCTTAGGAGGATTGCCTCAAGTTTGAGGCCATCCATCCTGGTTTTTGATAGTCCAAGGCCAGCCATGGCTCTGAAGTGAGACCCTAGCTCAAAAAGGGGGTGGGAGTGAGATAGTAAGGGGAGTATGTGTGAAAGAAATTGGAGGGGAAAAGGTGATTTTGCTTTAGTGTTTTAAGTTATTGCCCTAAAATTACTAATTGGGATAATGAATGAAATGTGTTGCTCATTGACTCCTTACTTATCTTAAGCCAAGTTCTCTTTGTGTGTGTACAGGTACAACAGAATAGCTCGGGAATGGACTCAGAAGTATGCGATGTAATTAAAGAAATTATTGGATAACCTCTACAAATAAAGCTAGGGGAACTCTGAAAGAGAAAGTCCTTTTGATTTCCATTTGACTGCTTTCTATGAGCCCACGCCTCATCTTCCCCTGTGCACATGTTTACCTGACACAGCAGTGCTGCGTGTTGTACATACTTGGAACAACAAACTAGAAATACTGTACTTCTGTACCAACATTGCCTCCTAGCAGAGAAGTGTGTGTGTGAGAAGCCAGTTCTCCGGGCATAACCTAGGTGTGAGACTAAAAGCTTTCCTCTTTGACCTAAATTTGGATAATGGCAAGATGTGAGGGGCAGTGGGTACACAGTGTTTGCTTGATGGGAGGAAAAAAGCTCCAGTGACCTGTAGGAGATTGTTTTTAAGTGGAACCCATCTAATCTCAAACAGTCATAAAAAGCACGGTGAAGAACATGAAGCTGTTTCTGTATTCATTTCACCCTGAAGGACCTACAACTTAGGTGAATGTTATGACCAAACAGATTAGACTCTACCTACACACTGTATTTTAAGGTCTGAGTTTGACTGATCAACATTTGAATGGACTGGAGCTGTTAGTACATAAAGTGTGGTGGACTTTGTTCCCAACACTTTCACATCTCCCTGCCCTTTCAGCCTTCTTCCTTTTAGCCCCTTTTCATAATCTTTGGTTTGTATGTGGTTTCTCAGTTAATAATACATAGCTAATAGCTCTTATTTTTCTTATGTTTTTAACTGCTTTAGGCCTATTTCGATGTAAGGGTGAAAATTCATTTGATGGAAATACTTGTGTATATTTAAAGACCCAGTTGCTCCTCTGGAGCTTGTACGTTCAAGAATGATTAATCTGTGTAATAAACTGATTACTACAGTCATTACATATAATTTTGTGTGAATAGGCTTTTTGATTTAAAAAGTTTGTCTAGTTAAGATTAGTGGTGGATTTTTTCCTCACCCCTGAAATGTTTTCATTTATATTTGTTGCATTTCAAAATCATGAAGCAATTCCAGTTTACATGGTAAAAAAAGATATGAGAGTAATTTTATTAAATAAGATAGAGGCATAAGCTTAAAGGCATTTTCATGAAACTTATGTGCACCATTCCAGGAACATGACTGTTAAACTAAATAAATTTGCTTTGTTATGAAACTGAGCAGCATTTCACCAAAACCTTGTGATAGTCTCTTGGTACATAGGACATAGAACACAAAGCTGTTTGATAAGTTAAGCCTCTGTGATTGTAATCATAAAAGAATAACTGACCAAACCTGGGAAACATGAGCACAATCTTGTATTGGAGAGTCTACATAATTACTTTGCACTAACATTTGCAGGATGTTCATTGGTTTTAAATTGTACTGTATGTGGCTTTTTGAAGTCTTCCCTTGACTCTAGTAAAATGTAGTTTGAAATTTGTAAACAACTGTTACCCAGAAACATTTGTGTGAACTAGGCAAGTTACCTCCCCTCACCCACTTTCCTAACCTAACTGTAAACCTGGCCAGCCTGAAGGCCCTGGCTGATGCTCTCTAGTCATCAGGTTCTTTGAAATGCATCTTTACACTCTTGCATAAAAAATGAGGAATAAATGTCCACTGCTTTTGGTTTTAAACTTGTTCCCCCGTCTCATCTCTCAGTGTCACTCAACCTGTCTGCTAAAAATCTCTTAGTTAGCACCTGGCAGCTTACAAACATTTCAGGAATGCTATATTACTGGTTGTGAGAGAAAGATTTTTTGTTTGTTTGTTTTTGGCTTTTCGAGACAGGGTTTCTCTGTAGCTTTGGAGCCTGGCCTGGAACTCAACTCTGTAGACCCGACTGGCCTTGAACTCACAGAGATCCGCCTGCCTCTCCCTCCCGAGTGCTGGGATTAAAGGCATATGCCACCATTGCCCAGCTAAGAGAAAGATTTAGGATTGAACTCTGACCAGAAATCACCATGTATCATTACTATTATAGGCAGATGGAAATTCAGGTTTTGGGTGCTGTGTGTGTGTGTCTGTCTACTCAATGGGCCCCTTGCCTTGCACTCTGCCATTGACTGTATCCATTTTTTACTATTTAACACTGCTACTTACTTTGCGTTCAGTTGCACATCTCTTGAAAGTCCATTCTTATTTGCCTTTCATCTCAGAGCTGCTAGCTGATTACCATGTATTAGGTCATAGTGCGGGTAATTTTTGTAAGAGTGCTTTGAGTATTTTTGTGCTAAATAAAAGCTGTCATCTTATTGTGCAAGTGCCAAATGAAAGGTTTGGATGGTTACAGACAATATTAGGCCAGTGAATGTGGTTAGAATAGGAGACACTTTTGGTCTACTTGTTTTATGAATCCCATCTCACTGTAAGAATACAGATGTCCATCAGGATTCTCACAGGAAATTTCTCTGGTTTCTAAAGGTTTATTTTATTCTGGTAAGGCAGTGGTTACAAAGGCATGTCAAAGTTGCGGGTTTCTGTTTGGTTCTTATTAATAATAGTTTAGACAGTTTTGTCAAGTTATACTCAGCAATATCTTGGTAAACCATTTCAAATATTTGCACACTTATTACTGCTCAGTAGTCAATGCGATCATTGTCCTGCTAACTTCTACTTTGTCTAGGACAAGGATTTAGCAGGGCTATAATGGTGATGGGACAGGAAGGTTATGGTAAAAAGGAAAATATGACCAGGGACTGAGACTTTTTTGCACTGACTTAATGGTAGAAGTATTTCTTTTCTTCATCCAGTCCCACTTTCTGAGCCATCTGTTTACCTCAACCAATTATTTTGAGCTTTAGATTGTCAGGAGAAATAGTTATTTCTAAATTATAATCAAAATTCTTAACTGTTGCCGCTTGTCTGCAGTTAAGGAGAAATTCTGATTTGTCTCAGTATAGGACTCCTTAACACTTCCTGGAGATGAGTCAGTCTCAGTAGAATTTTCTTCTGTTCCTGGCTCTTCTGAATTATAGATGTATTTTGTCTTTCTTTTCACCCCTACCACTTTGACTTTTAGAGCTGTGGAATATACCCGTTGACTGAGATTTCTGTCCTGCCAGGTCCCGCAGTCATTCAGTCCCAAAGAATGCACAGAGGTCTACATAAGCTCAAGCTTCTTATTAATTAATTCTTACATCTTTACATTAACCCATTGTTCTTGTCTGTGTTAGCCACATGGCTTGGTACCTTTTTTGCTTCATCTGTGTTTGGATGAAGACTGCAGACTGAAACTTTCCTCTTCCCAGAATTCTCATTGCCCCACCTCTACTTCCTGCCTGGTGGCCCTGCCTATACGTTTGACCAGCTACTGGCCAATCAGCATTTATTTAAAATACATGTGACAGGGTACATACAGACCACTGTCCCACAGCATACCCCTGGTGCAGGTTCCTGTTCCCCTGTATTGTATATGCACTTATGTGAAAACTGGCTTTCTCCCTGTTCTCTGTACTTTTCATAAAAGTCTGTCTGGACTTGAGTATAAGTTATCCCAACACTTTGGAAGTACGGGCTTATGGATCGAAAGTCTGGAATATATGAGATCTTGTCTGATTTTTTTTTTTAAAGCCTTTCTCTTGGTACTATACCCTTACTTAAACAAAACTGTTGTGTTCTTGATAGTTTTTGAACCAATTTGTTGTTGCTATGTTTTACCTTAGTGTAAATGGGAAAGCTCAGCTTTTGAAAGCCTATAAAGCCATTGACCTCAGAGACTGTGTAATGCAGTCACCACCTAGCTTGCCTTCTCAATGACTGCGTTTTAGGTAATTGAGGAAAAGTTAGAAATTTTGACTAGTAGCTAGGGATCACTTTTCATCTTTGAATTATTCATAGAGTTTTACCTCTTATCAGATACAAATCTATATTAATAGGCCGGGGGTGTAGCTCAGAGACAGAGTGCTTGTGTAGGATGCACAAAGCCCTAGATTTGGTCCCCATTACCTCAACCTTGAATACATTGGTATATTCATAATACAGCAGCTTAACAGTCTTTGATTAGTGTTCCATTGTTTGATTTTAACCTGTGTAAGTTATTTGTAGAATTTCCTACATTGTACTCTGAAAGCAAATTGATCACTTGTAGGAAAGAAAGCATGAAGCCACTAAATACTCAAGCAGCAGGAGCCTTAGTAGATGTTCCCTTTCAGCCCTGTGAGGGTATGCAATATGCCTGCTGCAGCTTTCAAAGGTATAGAACCACCTTCCTCCATATCTTATCCTTGAAATCTCCGATTTGAGCTTCTTTCTGAAGTAATTAGAAACTTTGAATTTCTTTGTTTTTTATGTGTAGTCTCAACTTTGTTACTTACTCAGGTCTTGAACTTCTGAGCTGAATTCTTCCAGAGGCCTGGGACTATAAGCCTAGGCTGCATCCACTTCAGTTTTAAAAATATTTGTATTTTTGAGACAAGGCTTCATGTAGCCCACACCAGCATTAAACTTAGAGCTGTAGATGACCTTGAGATTCTGATCCTTCTATTTCCCAAGTGCTGGAATTAACAGGCATCATGTACTTCACACCCAATTATGCAATGCGGGGAATTGAGCCAAAGGCTTCATGCATGCTAGGCAAGCAAGCACTCCCCGTTTCATTTTTTTGTTTTTTGTTTTATGGAGACAGGGTTTCTCTGCGTAGCTCTGGCTATCCTGGAACTAGCTCTGTAGACCAGGCTGGCCTCGAACTCGAGAGATCCACCTCCCTCTGCTTCCCAAGTGCTAAGACTAAAGATATCTCCAACCATTTTTGCTTTAAGATTTTTTTTTTATTTTGTTTTTTTATTTTTCAAGACGGTTTCTCTGTGTGACATAGACCAGGCTGGCCTTGAACTCTTTGATCCTCCCCAGTGCTGGGTTTAAGAGCATGTGACACCACACTCTGCAAGATTTTTTTTTTCATTTTAATGTGTATGTGTTGTGAACCTGCATGAATATATGTGTGCCATGTGCACATATCTAGGGCACCAGATACATCAGAACTCTGGAACTGAATTTAGCGGTGTTTATGGGGTGCTGTGTACGTGCTGGGAACGTGCTTGGCAATAGAATAGCAGTAAGTACTTGTAACCAGAGTCATCTCTCCAACTGCTCATTTTGCTTTTTGCGACAGGGTTTCAAGTTACCTGAGTTGGTCTTGAATTTGGGGTACCCTTGCCTCTTCCACAAAAGCTGGGTCTGTCCCATGAGACACCCTGAAGTCTTAAAATGCTTAAACATTTATTTTGTGTGAATATGTGTGTGGTTTTTGAGCACATGTGTGGTTATCGGACAAGGTTCTGGAGACTTTTTCCTTCCACCATGTCAGTTCCAAAGGTTGAATTCAGTTTGTCAGGCTTGACAGCAAATAGTGCTTTTACTTGGGGAGCCATCTTATTGGTCCTCAAATCTTGAATTTAAAATTTTTTACAGTAGGTAAGGAGGGGATTTTGTTGAAGGAGACATCTCCCCAAATTGCCAGTTTTCTCTGTTCTCCCTAGACATTAAGGGAGTTCTTGACATCCCAAAGGATAATCAGTTTGGGCTTTAAGGCCAGCACTAGGTCAGAGATGGGTTCTGTGCTTGAAGTAATTGGCAAAAGCTGAGTTACTTACCCTGTGGTTCTGGTGTCTAGATCTTTCTCCCAGTAGTAGAGTATACAATTCATTGGTTTCACTATTTGAACACCCCAGTCCCCAAGCTAGCATCACAGCCGTCTTTGAAGATGTAGTTAAACTTGTGCCAATTGTTAAAGGATCCCGTCTTGTTTCAGAGGATATTGTGAACTTACAGGCACTTGCTGCAGAGTGGCAAAGGGGACAGTGGAAACAAAACTGTCTCAGACTTCCTTTAAAGTTTAATTTTCTAGAAGTATGGCTCTAGGTTTTTTCACTCAGCCTTCCTTTGGAGCAGATAGGGCAAGGACATGAGAAAAGATAGAAGGAGAGTCTGGTGGGGTTTTAGGGTTCTTCAGATGTTTATTCTGTGAGTGGGAGATAATTGCCCCCTACACACACCATTTTTCTTTCTACCCATTCTGGCCCCTGTTAACTCATGGTTCAACAGATAGCTAGCTATAACTAGGGTTACAGTTTTTGTGCCTACAGGTAAAGGGGGTTCTGTGTGGGTGCTAGTTCCTCTGTAGCCAGCAGAGGGCAATGATGACCCGTAGCTTTTAAAGCTACAAGGTGTGTGAGGTCAGTGAATGTGCATGGACAGAGCCTGAGAGGCTTTTGTTTGGGGTATGGAGGCTTGTTTTAGGTTTGGCTTTTTGTTTGATGTATTTAGAAGTAATGGACCAGTGCCTAGTTCAGTCTAGTACTAAGGTTTACTGTAAAGAGAACAGGTTGTATTGTCTTAAATCCCATCCCTAGCCCTACCAAAAGTATCAAAGTGCTAGGTCTTCTTTACCACGTGTTCTTGTAGTCATCTCTATTACATAAACAGCTTCAACACCAGGTTTGTTCACTTGGCTGTGTTCATTGTTTCATGTGAACAAGGGGATTCATGTTTCTGGTGCCCACTGTTGTCTTTCTCAAAAGCAGATGTACCCTCATCAGCTATCCACTACCACTTGTTTGCCTACATGAGCTGGGCAGCCATGGCATGGTTCTTTTAGACCCAAAGATGGAGGGTCGGGAAAAAGCAGAGCACTGGTGGTGAGTGAGGCCTGAGAAACACTCTTTGTCAATCTATCTTGTGCCTGGGGACCCCAGGCTTTCTAGCGTTCCAGTGCCGCAGCTGTGGCCTCCAGGGCCACCATCCGGAAGCCAGCTGCCTCTTCATTGGGAATTCTTTGGAATTCTAGGCTTGGCCATCTGCGTATGCAAATAACTGTAGATTTGCTGAAGTCACCAAGTAGCAGAGCCACGAGAACCGCTACTATCCTCAACTTGGGAGAGCTTCTAGGGGTTGTTTTTGCCTGGAAGTCAGGGTTTTGGCTGTATACCTCTGGAGAGGGAAGTCTAGGGGACTCCCTGAGTTTTCTTTAGTTCCTAATCATGGGAAGGATTTTACATCTGAAAAACTTTGGACCTAGGAAAGTCCCTGTAATAAGTAGGGAGGCCTTGATTGTAACTGTACTAGAAAAATAGAGACTTACCTGAAGGAAAGGCTGACTTGCTATAAAACAGGCAGTAGATCTGGGTCTTAGGCATCCTTGAGTAGGACTAGCAGACTACTAGGTCCCCAGAATGCTTTGCTCTCTATCAGGTCTTCCCCACTGGGGCTAGTTATCAGGCTGCAGCAGGAAGAATTTGTGCTCTGGTAGGGAAAGGGGGTGGGTCAGGGTCAGGGCAGAAACCTGGGAATGTAGACTCCCTGCCTTCCCTGAATGACAACTATGGAGAATGTGTCTGGCTCCAGACTAAGGGACAGCATAGGCCAGCTTTTGTGTGGCCTGGTGTGTGTGGTTGTGTGATAAGCTATATCATTGTGTAGTTATGTGTGACTGATTTCATCGTGTGTCCATGAAGACCAGACATTAACCCTGTTGTGTTGTGACTTGTGTCAGAGACTAGTGTGATGAGACTGCCTGTGCGGGAGGGGCTGTTCATGTCAGGAACTTTTGAGAAGATTGTGAGCATGGACATTTCTAAGTGTTTATGTATATGGACGTGAGCCTAAATCTGTAACCTTTATAAAAGAGAAATTAGATCTGGGTTTGAATCAAAGGCTCTTCAGTCATATAATTCGGGGCAAACAATTTATATGTCCTTTGATTTTTCTCATATAGAAAATGAGCACTTGGTTAATTCCAGCGCTCAGGCAAAGGCAGGTGGATCGATCTCTTGAGTTTGAGGCCAGCCTGGTCTATAGAGTGAATTCCAGAACAGCCAGAGCCGTTACACAAATAAACAAAAAGTTTGTGGACCAGGTTCAAGGAAGTAACTATGGACAATTTACATAAGCCCTGTTTTGTTTTGTGTGTTTTCATGGCAAGCCTTTGAGCAAGACCAGTATGGGATACCAGTACCTTGTATAGACTGGGCCCCTTAGGGGACATGCATATACCAGGATGTACATGTCAACCACCTGTGACTGATGGGTATAAAGCCTCGGGGGAGAGGAGTAATGTGAGAATTTGCCTTCAGCTGTGGGTAAAGAGTGTTAATGGCAGATCAGATCTCCTCTTCCCCCATGTGTTTCTCAGTTCTACTGGAAGGGGAAGGAATTGGTTGTAGCAGCCACCATGGCCAGATCCTTGCTGTTCCTAACCTAGGTCACAAAAACAGTCTTCATTCTCTAGTCAAGTAAGGCCTCTGTGTTAGGAGAGATGTTAGGTTAGTGTGTGAGACCTAAGAACCAGTCACAGAAAGTTTAGAGAATCTAACTGGGAGTGTTGGGAGTCACTCTAGGCATGACCTTTAGGGGTAGCTCCCTTGCTAGAACAGAATCCTGGAAGTCCTTGGGTGGGCCCAAGTCTGAACACGAAGGTAGGGCTCCAGCCCAGCTGACCTGCATTAGCTCACAGCGGAGGTCTTAAAAGGGTGTTTGTAGGACTGAAGATGGTGGTCCTGCTCCCACAAACGTGTGCTTCCTCAGGATGGGGGTGGGGGTATTGCTGAGACCTAGGGCCGGCCTTGTTCTGCTGCTTATGCTTGTTACTGAAAGAACCTCTCTGGGGCTTTGTTGTTGTTGGAGATGGTTTCTCTGTAGCTCTGGCTGCCCTGGAACTCACTCTAGTTCAGATGGGGCTGACCTCAGAGGTTCACCTGCCTCTGCCACCAGAATGCTGGGATCAAAGGTGTACTCAGCCATGCCCAGCATTCTGGGACTATAACCAACACTTCTATTCCTCTTGGGGAAAATGAAAGGATAGAGAGTGGATTTAAGGAGAGAAAGCCCTTGAATTTGGGAGACGGAGTGGGGTAACTTTGGAGAAATACGTTTTGTCTTCTAAAGCTTGTGAAGGTAACAGGAAGTAAGATCAGTAGCACTATTTGAGTCTCACCTGGTGAGAGGCTGGGGGGTGGCTCCCCACCAAGGTCCCAGAGCCTGAGTACTATTTGGGCTCACCCTGCTGCTAGGATACATCCAGTGGGATGTGGGGGTAAGGGTGTGGCTTCTTTGGGTGAAAACAACCATGTGAGTTGGGTTTTCCAGATGTAGTGACAGAAGTTTTCTTTGCTGCTGTGGTGAGTCAAGTTCCCTGAGAGGAACTGTTTAGAGCTTGGTCATTGTATAGATAGGACTTGCTAACACAGTGCTTCTTAGCCTTCCTACTGCTGCGACCCAGTAGTACAGCTACTTGTTGTGGTGACCCCCAACCATAAAATTATTTCTGTTGCTACTTCCTAATTTTGTAAATACGATTTACAGTGGTCTTAGGTGACCCCTGTGAAGGGGTCGTTCAACCCCCTAATAGGGTCTCGACTCACAACCCAAGACTCCTGTGTAAAGTTTTTGTGCGCCTGGGCTGTGCTGCATCACGTGGTACTTTGAGAACTGTGAGTTAATGCTCTGTTCAATCTGCCTGTGCTCTGGTGTTTATTGGGGGGGGTGACATTCCATATGATGAAGTTGTGTTCATGGTGGGTGCTGTCAAGCTACTTTATTCCTCCTAGTTATTGAAGTGCATCTTATGGTAATGGGTGGCCCAGTTGTGTTCCACTTGGCCTCTTGATCCCATTGTGAAAGTGCATAATGAGACCCAACTTAACAGTATTCTTTGAGGCAGTGTGATATACAGTATATTTGTCTGACTTTTTGCCTTGTGCAGCCAGACATATTAACTCCCCCATTTTTGTCTAGTTGAGACCAGTCAGTGTAAGTTTATATGCTGGCAAATGGTGGGTGAATAGTGTGGTGTGTGTGCCCTGTGTGTGGTGGAACTGGTCTGTGTGGTTGTGTGATAAGCTATATCATTGTGTAGTTATGTGTGACTGATTTCATCGTGTGTCCATGAAGACCAGACATTAACCCTGTTGTGTTGTGACTTGTGTCAGAGACTAGTGTGATGAGACTGCCTCCTTTTGTAATGTGGTAGCCTATGTGATGCCTCCCTGTACGGTTTTGTATCCGTGCAACCCCACTATGCCCTTTTGCGGGTCTGTGTGTTTTTTGACCTCAGCTACCGGTGCCCCCACCCCTGCTGGCCGCGCTGCCCCTCCCCCCCCGCCCGCGCGCTGGCCGCCTGCGCCACGCAGCGATCGATCGCCATTGATTGTCCCTGACGAGCTGCTCCACTTTCCAGCCAATGTCAGGAGGGGGGGGGGGAATCTCCGCCGCCCTGGCGGTGTCATTTCCACACACTCCCTGGGCTGCCGCCAGCACGGGCATCTCCAAGAGCCGGCCTGGATTACCCAGAGTGCGGAGTGAACCACTTACTTTGCGGAGGAAGCCCCCACCCATAACAACACAAGCCCTGTCCCCTGCTTGTTGTCTGGTCACCTCACTCCTAGGGTGGGTGGATAGATAGATGTCGTCCCCACCCGAGCTAAAGCCGGCTTGTGCACCAAAGGGGCTGGGCCGCAGCCGCCGTTTCCAGTAGGCGGAGGCACCAGTGGGCCAACTTTACTGGCCCAAACAGATGCTAATGATTTTCCGGGAGGCGCTGGTTATCTCTGGCCCCAGCCGGCCAGTTGCAGAGCTGGGCCATGCACTTCCTTACCGCTAGGGTCCTTATTAGATGACCACATGGCTTTAAGTGGGCCGTGAAGGTAGCTGGCTGTACGGGTATCTTTGGAACTATGGTTGGACTGTGTGGGAATATATGCTCTGTCCACATTGAATGCTACTAATACCCTTGCCAAAAGGCCCCCACTACATAGCCACACGATGCAGGGGAAAGTGCATCTTGTAAATGTCCAAGGTCATGTACCCTTATTCCTACTTAGCTGAGTGGGTCACCCCTCTGAGAAGCCATCCTTCGGGGGGACCGCAGTCCTCCCCCTCCTTCCCTCTCAGGGGCCAGAGCCAGTTTCCAGACTCCCTGGTGGAAGTGCTGACGTGGCTCTGGGCAGCTGTCTGGGGCCGGGAAGCGGGGCAGATGTCACGCAGCCCAGGGGAGGAGGCGGCTCCCCGGGAGGGCGGGCAGGGCTTCTGGCCAAGCAAGACTACCTCCTCCCCCTCTGACCTGGCTCTGTCTGGAGCTGGGGCTCAACCACTGGGACCAGCTGAATCGCGTCAGAGAAGCTTCATCCCTGTGTGTGGTTACCGACAGTGCCGCAGCCTCTCTGATTCCTCCTCCACTCCTGCTGGAGAATAATCGCACCTGCATTGAACGGGCAATTCCTCAAGTGGAAGCACGGGTGTGTGAAGCCCCAGCCCAATGCCAGGCACATTGTTCCTGCTCAATAAATGTCAGCTGCAAGTTGTCTTTGCAAGTGGGAAGTTTGTATGTCCAAAGGCAAAACTGAATCCTAAGGGTGCCGGCTGGCTTCAGAGGTCATTCCAGCTAGCCTGCTGCCGCACTGCCCCTAGCCCTCTACATTTCTCATGCCTGTCTAGCTTTGTGCCTTCTCTCTGCAGTGTCAGCCCCTCTTGGCTCTTCCTGCTGCCAAGCTGCCCCCCTCCCAGCCTCTTCGTGTGGTTCCCTGCTATCTGGCGGCCACATTGGGTCCCTGGAGCAACGCAGCCCCTTGGGAACAGCAATCGATGGGGCGGAACAGCCTCCCTGACAGATGGACCCACGGAGGCTGGGCTGTTTCAGCAGAGCTCCCTAGGAAACCAGAGACAAGAGCTAAGCCACCATGGCTGCCTCCTAAATAGAGGGGGGCGGAGCAAGCTTCCAGTCAGCCACAGACTGGAATAACTTCAAAATAGATGGACTTGGAGTGGCAGGGCAGTTGTATGTCCATCTCCTACCCTCACCCAGCCTTTTCCTTAGGATCAGAATCTTCTTTGAGCCAGGCAGTATAGGGTTTGCCTGGAATTGGGATGGGTGAATCTTCCTGAGAAGCTAAAACTTTACCAGGCCCCCTCATCATGGGCACTGGAGGCTGGTGTGTGGGTAGGTGAGCAGGCAGCCAATTCACATTCCTAAGGTCACAAGGGGCCTTTGAAGCTGGGGCGGCAGCCTTCTTTGCCTGTGCTGATGCAGTGATGAGCCTTGCTTAGCCCCCTATGCCTGGGGGGGGCGGGGCGGGCTGGAGAATACCCCTCGCCTCCGACCAGGCTTACAAGCCTTAGCACTGCTGACATTTGAGAATGTAAATCCAAATTTATTTATTTATCCATCTGAATGATTTCTGTTTATTAGGTGCCAGTTGCAAAAGTGTGACTCTATCAAAGTGTTTTCAGGGGCTAGATAAGGGAACACTCACCTATAACCCCAACACCTGAAAGGCTGAAGCAGTATAATCACACTGGATTTGACAGCCAGCCTTGTCTACATAGTGAGTTTTAGGTCAGCCAGGGCTTGAGCATGAGATCCTGCCTCAGAACAGCAGTAACAACAAGTCTTCAAGAATAAGAGACAACTCAGTGGTACAACACTTGCCCAGTATTGGGGGAAGGCTGAGGTGGGTCTTCAAACATTGCCAAGTAGCCATGATCTAATCTCAGGACCAACACCCGGAGAGGATACACAGAATGTCTTGGGGGATGCCAGAGATCTGCAATAGTGAAGGGGTGATAGCCCAAAACAACCCTGTCCCCAGCTGTCTCAGATCAGAGTTACTGGAAATGTCCCCTCTGTCCATGGCCCCTAGTACTAGCTGGAGCAAACTACTTGCTTGAGATGGCTGGGCTTTTGACATCCTTGCTTATCCTATTCAGGCTTGGTGCCATTACCTCACTGCTGAAGCTACCAGTTGTGGAAGCAGGAGAGTAGATGAGGTCATAGAGTCACTTGGGGTGCTTCAGTAACCTGTCACTGAGGGTGATGTGTCTCAGAACGGGCACACCAACATTGATGATCAACCTCCTTCTCATGGTGTCTTGGCTCCTCCCTCAAGGTCATTGTTGGCTATGGTGGTGCTGGCAGAACTCAGCTATCTTTTGCTGGAGTGTGAGATTGTGAACACAGGTCCAGTGGGCTCAGCCAGCTGACAGCTGGGCCACCTGAACACTGAGCTGCTCCAGAAGGCAGGAGGGAAGAAGACACTGGACTAACTAAGTGGTACTGGTTAAACTGCCAATCCATAGCCCTTGAACCAGAGAAATGGAATTGGGGCGCCCTCTGGAGTGGCCTCCACAAGCAGGCAGAGGAGGAAAGCTTGGTGCAGGCTTACTAGTAGGAAGTCTGTACTTCTGCCTAATCCACTTCTTTCCTAAATCATCATTTCTATTCTGGCCCCAGCAGAAACAGTGCCCAGAACTACAGTCTTCTGGCTAAAGTGTGACCTTATACCTTGGGAAAAGAACTCTTCATCTGAGGGGGAAATCTCAAGATATGGGTCAACAGGTGCCTTTGTGGCTGGGGGGATAAGACTGCCTGACTGGACAAGGCTGAGGAAATGGAGATGGGCATTGACATGAGATTAAGACATTTTGGGAGGGGTGGGGTAGTGGAGAGATGGCTCAGTGGTTAAGAACACTTGCTTCTCTTGTAGAGGGCCTGGGTTTGATTTCCAGCACTCACATGGTGGCTCACAGCCATCTGTAATTCCAGCACAAGGGGATCTGATGCCCTCTTCTGATGTCTGTGGACACTGCGTGGAATAAATAGTGAAAGACAGTTAAGTGGCTGGAGAAATGACTCAGCAGGTAACAATGGTAACTGCCCTTGCAGTTTTCCTAACATCCAACTCAGGTGCTTCACAACCATCTGTATCTCCAACTAGGGGAATCCAACACCATCTTCTGCCCTCCCCAGGCACTGAACTCATGTGTACATATGCACAAACACTCTCATATACACATAATTAAAAATAAGAATAACTCTGCCTTTTACTTATGGAAGAAAAAGTGAGCTCTCAACTACTGCTCCAGCACCATGCCTGCCTACTTAGTGCCATTCTCCTGGCAATGATGGTCATGGACTTTAACCCTCTGGAATGATTCTTGTGGAAAAATTCCTGACTTCGTTTTGGCTAATGGGAGGGAAGAAAAATCATCCTAATGTTTGTTGGTCAGGAGCCTTGAAAAAGCAAGGTACTAGGGGACAGGTAGCAATGTCCATGGCCAAAGATCCAGGGGGAAGACAGAGATAAATGTAGGCGCTCCTCCCAATAATGTCTACCATGAAGGAGAGCATCCCTCAAGTGTCACCACTGCTAGAGAGGAGGGGGGCAGTTACAATGACTCCTCCCCTGGATATGCTCCTAACATGCAGGGGCACAACAGAGACGGGACAGGCTGTCTCTGTGCAAGTCATACAGGAACTCTGAAGAATTAATAAGCAATAGTAAAACAACATTTAAAATAAAAATAATTCTTTCTTAAAAACAAGACATACAACCTGTAACTCCAGCTCCAGAGGATCTGATGCCCTCTTCTGGCCAGACACCTGAACATACAGACCTGTACACATAAATAAATCATAAAATAAATAAAAAGTGTAAGACCTGCCCTGGAGAGATGGCCCGGTGGCTAAGAGCACTGATTTGACTCCCAGCACCCACGTGATAATTTCCAACCTCGGTAAGTCGAGTTTTAAAGAGATCTGATACTTCTAGCCTCTTCAGGTACTAAGCATGCAGGTAAAAGACTCATGCACTTAAGATAAATTTTTAAAAATCCAGAAGATCCCAATATACAGGGTCCCAGGATAAGGAGGAGAGTGTGGCTGGAGGTGGGCCTTAAGGAAGGGTCTGAGGTTGGGGCTTAAAAGAGTCTTTGGCACTCCCCATTCCCTCCCCTGTTTTTGTTGTTTCAAAGGTAGAACTACAGCTTGGTTTGAAATTTGTACTGTTTCTATCACTAATAAAGTTATGGCTTCTTGTTGGATGAAAAAAAAATAGAGTCTTTGGGACTGGAGAGAGATGGCTCAGCGGTTAAGAGTTCTGACTGCTCTTTCAGAGGGCCCAAGTTCAATTCCCAGCACCCACATGGCAGCTCATAGCTGCTTGTAACTCCAGTGTTGGGGGCCCAACACCTTCACACAGACATACATGCATTCAAAACACAAATGCACATGAAATAAAAATAATTTCCAAAAAAATAGCACCTCTGCCTGACCAGTATGTGGAGTCCAGGTCTATCTAGCTGGGGCAGGGAGGGGGGTCGCGGGGTTCTTGCCTTCCCTAACTAACAGGGAAGGCAGTGAAGGAAGGGCTAAGGCAAATGTGCTTTAGGGAAGACAGATCCACTGCAATCCCGAGCAGACGCTGGCTCACTGGCCTTTCTTCTCATCCCTGAGATAGCAACCAGGACCATTCCTCTAAAAATCATTAGCATCAACTGGGGGCTGGACCCTCGGCAGAGATGGAGATGTGTAAGGCCTGATGTCAGTCCTAGGTCACAGGAATAAACAGAGGGAGAAGTTACTTGGTATACAACAATGGTGATGGTCCTAGCAGTCCTATGGAAAGTAAGGACCAGAAACATGCTCACAGGTGGCAGTTAAGAGACCCCAGTAACCCTAGCACCTGAGCAGTGTGAGGGGAGGGGTCTCAAAAGCTGCTTGTCTTTGAACTCACCCAGAATGTTCACATCCTGTTTGGCCTGGTCAGGGTCTCAGGTACAGGTTCAAGACTATATTTTAGAGCCAGATGTGGTGGTATGCGTCTTTAATCCCAGCACTGGGGAGGCAGAGGCAGGCAGTTCCAGGTCACCAGGGCGCCATAGTGAGACCCTGCCTTTCAAAGAAAAGTGGATCAGGAGTGGGGCTGGAGAGATGGCTCAGTGGCATTTTCTTCTCTTGGACCCAGGTTTGGTTGCCAGCAGCCACATGGCAGGTCAAAATTGCCTGTGGTAGGAGATCTGACACCTTCTGGCCTCTGCAGGCATCTGTGCCTATGAAACATAGACATACACTGGGCACACATGTGTGCATAAATAATTAAATCTTTTTATTTTTATTTCATGTGCATTGGTGTTTTGCCTGCATGCATGTCTGTGTAAGGGTATCAGATCCCCTGGAACTGGAGTTATAGACAGCTGTGAGCTGCCATGTGGGTGCTGGAAATTGAGCCTAGGTCCTCTGGAAGAACAGCCAGTGCTCTTAACTGCTGAGGCATCTCTCCAACTCCTAATAAATCTTTACAAAAATAATTTTAGTAATTCTTCCATGTCCAAAATAGGGTGCCACTTTCTCAGGCTGACCCAAGAGATAGGGGGAAGGATTTGAGGTCATTAAAAAAAGTGGGCCCTCGCTTTAGGTTGTTTTGTTGTTGTTGTTGCTATTTAGTTATTTGTTCAATTTATTTTGAGGCAGAGTTCCACTGTGCAGTCCTTGCTGGCCTGAAACTTGCTTTGTAGATCAGCCTGCCATAAACTCACAGAGATCCTACTGCCTCTGCTTCCTGAGTACTGAGAGTAAAGGCTTTATGTGTATTCATTCAAGCATGTGTACACATATGTCTGAGCGTTCACAGAGACCAGAAGAGAATGTCAGATCCCCTGGGACTGGAGTTACAGAAGGTTGTGAGCCACCATGTGGATGTGTGAGTGCTGAGACCCGAACTGTGGTCTTTTGCTCTTCACTACTGTGCCACCCTGCACTCTGCTTTGTTTTGTGAGACAGGGAACTGACCTGGAACTCACAGAAATCTGCTTGCCTCTGTCTTCTGAATGCTGGGATTAAATGTGTGTATCACCATGCCTGTCCTTTAGTTTTTGACAAGATAAGCAGCCATCACCCTGTAGCTCCCTTTTACACTATTAGAGAGAAAACTGCTTTCAACAATAGAATGTCTAGCTGGGCAGTGGTGGTGCTTATGCCTTTAACCCCAGCACTCAGGAGGCAGAGACAGGTGGATCTCTGTGAGGTCAAGGCCAGCCTGGTCTACAGAGTGAGTTCCAGGACAGCCAGAGCTGCTATATACAAAGGAAACCCTATCTTGAAAAACCGGAGGGGGTAAAAGGTCTACTTCCTGTTTCAATTTCCCTTGCTAGAATTTCTGGGCCACTGGGCAGTGGGCTCTGGGGCCAAGAGGTGGGGCTTCTTCCCTCTCCCCCTAGCTCTGAGTTGGAGCCAAGGCAGCCCAGAACCAGATGCCGTCTCTAGCTGGAAAAGTAGCCAGTCCTGACAGAGCTCATATAGATCTTTGTATCTTAATGACTTCTCAACAGCCCGATTGAAGTGTGCCCAATTTAGCCATGCCATAAGTAACTTTTCGTATTTCCTTAGGGAATCAGTTACGAATCTCTATTAAAAGTTGACGTTTTTTCCCGTCTCCTCAGCTTCTATGTCGCCTCCCTAGTGAAAAGGGTGGCAATGCTGCCAGCCTCCCTCATTGGCTTGTTTGAAACAGGCTTCTTGGGGGTGGAGGTAGCACTTGAGGGTATGCTGAGAGCAGAGCCCCCAGAGACGTGGGTGATAGTGTTGGTTTTGGTTTGTTTCCCAAGACAGGGTTTCTCTGTGTACCCCTTCCTGTCCTGGAACTTACAGAGCTCCACCTGCTTCTGCCTCCCAAGTGCCACCACCACCCAACTGATACTGATTTTTTTTTTTTTACCTAAATATGTCTCCTATTATTCCCACATCAGAAATTCCCACAGTATTATACCCGGGGAAAAGCTTTATTATATCTTCTCACCTATAGCTTCGGAAAATAAAATGAGCTAGACTCCTTCTAGGGTCAAAATCCAGGTTCTGTGGGGCTGGTGAGATAGATCAGCAGTTAAGAATGCTTCCTGCCGGGCAGTGGTGGCACACGCCTTTAATCCCAGTACTCAGAAGGCAGAGGCAGGCAGATCTCTGTGAATTCGAGGCCAGCCTGGTCTACAAGAGCTAGTTCCAGGACAGGCTCCAAAGCTACAGAGAAACCCTGTCTCAAAAAACAAAGAAAGCTTTCTGTTCTTCCAAAGGGTCCCTGTTCAGTTTTTGCACCTACATCAAGATGCTGGTGACCGTTGACCACCTGTCCCTCCAGCTCCAGAGGATCTGATGCCCTCTTCTGGCCCCTGCAGGCACCAGCATATTTAGCATATTTAGCCACACACATAAATAAATACTAAGAGCTGGAGAGATGGCTCAGAGGTTACCTGCACCTGCTCTTCTAGAGGACCTAGGTTCAGTCACAACCAACCATAACTCCAGTTCCAGAGGATCTGATCCCCTCTTCTGACCCTGAAGGCACCAGGTGCACACATGGTACACATACATACTTGCAGGCAAAACATTCTGCATATAAACAAATCTACAAAAATAATAAAATATGCTGGGTATAGTTGCACACACTAAAAGATTACTTACCACCTTTAATCCCAGCACTCTGGATGCAGAGGCAGGTGGACCTCTGTGAGTTCTAGGGCAGCCTGTACTACGTAGTGAGTTCCGCACCAGCCAGACCCCATCTCTAAAAAATAAAAATAGTCAAGGGTTGGGGGTAAGGGGTGCACGCCTTTAGTCCCAGCACATGGAAGGCAGAGGCAGGCAGATCTCTGTGAGTTTGAAGCCAGCCTGGTTTACTAAGAGAGTTCCAGGACAGCCAGGGCTATTACCCAAAGAAACCCTGATTGAAACAAACAAAAAGGCAACCATTATTGTATTCCTTGGAGCTGGAAAGATGCTTAGGGGCTTACCCCAGTTCTCAGCTGCTCAGCTGGGTTTCCTCTCTTTGTCTAGTCTCCAGTGCTCCTTTGAGGAGGTGGGACTGGCATAATTATACTGGGGTGCTGGGGCTGGGGCTTGCCCTGAGGTCCACCCAGAATTCCTTAGAGACAAAGGTCAGGGCTGCAACAGGCAGACTGGAGGGCAGGCCAGAATGACAGCTCTCAGAATTTAGAGGGAAGAGCTATCCACACAGAAACTTCCCTTCCCCTTGAGAGTTAGGGGAAGGACTTGCTCAGATGTTGAGACCTCTGGCTCTGACCTCTGACCTTTGGCTTCTGGCCTGTGAGTGAGCACTCAGGGCCAGAGTCATGACTGGAGGTGGGGCCCAAGGGACCCAGTGGTGGCTGTGGGAGTTAACGATTTACAAGGGGCCCCATCCTGAGGCCTCTCTCCTTGGCCCAGTAGGCAACCCGTGACTGCCCAGGCAGCTAGACACAAAACCAGTCCCACCAGTTCAAAGAGCAGTTCATCCAGACCCCACCCCAGGCACCCTGAGCGCCCCATTTTCTGTAGTCTGAAGAGGAAGTCAGTGTAGAGATTGGTAGGTGGGTCTTGGAGCTGCCTTGTCCTGTGAGAGGAAACACCAATGTGGAGGGCATGCGACACTCATCTTTATCCTCTGGGGCCCTGTCTGACCTCACACCAGCAGGCGTCCCTCTTACTACTCCACCCTAGCCTGAATGCCAGAGGCAGACACTTAAGAGACCAGGTGGGCTGGGCAGTGGTGGCGCACACCTTTTATCCCAGCACTCAGGAGGCAGAGGCAGGCCGATCTCTGTGAGTTCGAGGCCAGCCTGGTCTACAAGAGCTAGTTCCAGGATAGGCTCCAAAGCTACAGAGAAACCCTGTCTCAAAAAAACAAAACAACAATAACAAAAAAAAAAAAAAAATAGAGATCAGGTGGGCTTCTCAACGCCCAAGGCATCCTCCCCTGGTACAGGACTCTGCCTTCCCCTCCACCTCCTTTAGGCCTCTCCTTCAGTTACTCCTTCCTGACCTAGGAGCCTCTGTGGTATTTAGTCATATTCCCACTAGACAGACAGTTGACCCATGACTGTGCCTTGGGAGAAGTCAAGAGATGCTGTCAGGGGCATGGTAGTCAGCAGACTGATCTTCCTCTCCTCCCCTTCCACACATACATATATTTATGTTCAACTCCCTGCACGTGGTAAGAGTGTAGACCTGTGTCTGTGCTTATTTACACATGTGCATAACTGTGTGCATGGCTGGGGGAGATGCGCTGGTCCCTGCCTCTAGAGCTGTTCTGTTCTGGGGCTGAGATCCCCTCTAATTTTCTCCTACGTACCCTTTTGTTTTTTCAGGCCAGGGCCAGGGTGAGCCACCAAACAAATTTTACAGGAGTAAGCCTGGCCCATGTTTGATGTTTCCCTTTGGTTTTACAGCTCTTTTATTCTGTCAGCCGTCATGAGGTAGAGGTGAAGGAGGTGACACAGACCTAAGGTCCAGTGGTCAAATTGATGGTTGGAGACCCCAAAAGCCTGAGTCCACAATGGGCTTTTAAACTCTTCTCTTCTGCCCATGTTGGGCTTTTGGCTGCAATTATAATCCAGAGTGACCTCCATTAAAGTCTGTCCTGTATTCTACCCCAGTAGGCAAGCTTGCAAGCACTCTTGCTCTCTCCCTTCCATCCTTAGTGATACTGGTGAGGGAATTCTGTCCTAGAGGAGAAAGGAGGTGACATTAGGCAAGGTTCTGAATGGGACATTTTTTTTTCCTTAACAGGGTTTCTCTATTTAGCCCTGGTTGTCCTAGAACTCTCTTTGTAGACCAGGCTGGCCTCAAATTCACGGAGATCCGCCTGCCTCTGCCTCTCAGGTGCTGGGATTAAAGGGGTGTGCTGCCAAACCAGGCTCTGAATGGGCCATCTTTATTGGAGACTCACTCCTCCATCCGGCATTTCCATCTACCAGCTGTGGAGTTAATGGTGGGCATTAGCTGAGACACTGCAGTTGCGGGGAAGGCCTCAGATAGGGTTGTAAACTTGGCACCAAGCTGACTGCTTCCTGTGCATAATTAATCCGCTGATTCTGAAAGCAATCAGCTTGGTGCCTAATACATATATGCTTTCAGAAAGACAGACTTCAGGAGTATGGATGGTGGGAGACACTCCTTACCTTCAAAGGATTTTCATGGCTGGTGGTAGTGGATGACTAAATGCAGCCAAATGAACAAATAAACTTATTTCTGGGGCTGGGGATACAACTCAATGGTTGAATACCTGCCTTATATGAGCAAATCTTATTCCTGGCCCAGCCAAAAGAGAACAAAAACCTATTTCTATGTGATGTGATCACAGAGGCCTATGAGCGATGATGGCACAAAGCCAGGCCATGGTATAGGTCTAAAACACATACACTTCAAAAAACGGTACCTAAGCAAGTGGTGGTGGTGGTGGCGGCGCACGCCTTTAATCCCAGCATTCGGGAGGCAGAGGCAGGCGGATCTCTGTGAGTTCGAGGTCAGCTTGGTCTACAAGAGCTAGTTCCAGGACAGGCACCAAAACTTCAGAGAAACCCTGTCTTGAAAACCCAAAAAAAACAAAAACAAAAACAAAAGGTACCTAGTGAGGCTAGAAAAATGACAGATAAGGGCACTGGCAGCTCTTCCAGTGGACTCGGCAGCTGACAACCACCTGCAACTCTAGTCCCAGGGGATCTGACGCCCTCTTCTGGCCTTCACAGGCACTGCATGCACATGGTGCACAGATATACATGCTGGCAAAGGCCCATATACATAAAATTAAAATAAATGTTAGGGGCTGGAGAGATAGTCCAAATGCTAAAAGCACTGACTGCTCTGCCAGGCGACCTGAATTCAGTTCCCAGCACTCTAATGGCAGCTCACTACCATCTGTAACTCCAGTTCCACAGGATCTGACACCCTCTTCTGGCCTCTCACATATGTGGTACATAACTATACATGCAGAAAAAAACATCCATACATATAAAAAATATTTTAAAGTAAAGTTTTTTTTTAAATTACCTATCACGGGGGCTGGAGAGGTGGCTCAGAGGTTAAGAGTGTTGACTGCTGTTCCAGAGGTCCTGAGTTCAATTCCCAGCAACCACATGGTGGCTCA
This sequence comes from Ondatra zibethicus, assembly GCA_004026605.1. NCBI lineage: Eukaryota > Metazoa > Chordata > Mammalia > Rodentia > Cricetidae > Ondatra > Ondatra zibethicus. Next base: position 76,072 of record PVIU01001647.1, read on the forward strand.
CAACCATCTGTATTGAGATCTGGTGCAGAATACTGTATACATAATAAATAAGTAAATCTTTAAAAAAAATTACCTATCACGGACTGAAAAGACTGTGTATCGGCCCAAAGAGACACCATTTCCAAGTATCAGAAACATTACTGCTGGTCTTATAGAGATGTCCCAAACTCAGGCTGGGAGTGACAGCTGGAGAGGACTGGGTCTTCAACAGGACCTTCTGTGACAGGCTTGAATCAGCCCCTCTACACAGAAGAAAAGTCTATGTAAAGTTCGGGAAATTATAGTCGATCCTATGGACTGCAGGGAGCCAAGGCAGGATGTGAAACAGAAGAAACGACTGTACGGAAGAAACTTCACGAAGGCAGCAAATCACGGGGTTAGAGGAAAACTTCAGCATCAACTATTTAATTTCTTCATCTGAGAAATGGAGATGATAGCAAGAAAAAAATTAGACAGGGAAGAGCTTAGTTCACGCCAGTGATAAATAAATCAGTGGGATTCAAGAGGGCATGGTCAGGCTGGGGCAGGTGGGAGGGCTGAGAGGAGGGGAAAGAGAGAGGGAAGGAAAGAGGGAGAGAAAGATGTACCTAGACGGAGTGGGGTGGGGGTGGCAGGAACACAATAATCTAGGGTCCTAGACTGCTGCATTCCCCTCTGGAGGGCAGGGCAGGTGGGTATGGGGGCCCTGCCCTCCACACAGGTCCTGGAGACATGCAGGGCAGGTGGGTATGGGGGGGCCCTGCCCTCCACACAGGTGCTGGAGACATGCAGGGCAGGTGGGTATGGGGGGGCCCTGCCCTCCACACAGGTGCTGGAGACATGCAGGGCAGGTGGGTATGGGGGGGCCCTGCCCTCCACACAGGTGCTGGAGACATGCAGGGCAGGTGGGTATGGGGGGGACCTGCCCTCCACACAGGTGCTGGAGACATGCAGGGCAGGTGTGTATGGGGGGGTCCCTGCCCTCCACACAGGTGCTGGAGACATGCAGGATAGTTGGTTGAAAATCTCAGTAGAAATCTTAGTAACAACGTAAACCAAAATATTCCTTTTTGAGGGACAGATCCAAGGTGGCTTCCCTCCGTCTGGAGAAATGGTGGTCTTTCCTGCCTCACCCTGCCTAGATGTCTTCCCCTTGTGCTAACACTCATGATAGAATTATAGATAGATGGCATCCATGTGACATTTCCTGTTCATATTGTGTTTTCCATGGGAACAGTATTCTCTCTGGTTCCCAAGTAGCTTGGACAGGTGAGGACCTGGGCCCCTCCCAGTTGTTGAGGTGGGAAGACTCTGAGACCAGGCATTGGTTCTCATTTCCCTGAGGAAGTCAAGCCCACTGGGACACCTGGCTCTCTCCACTGCAGACCCTTAGCCTTTGGCTTCTTGAGTTTGCTGGGGACTAGGGGGTCTCAAAAAAGTGCAAATTCCTAAGATGAAGCTCCGCTCAAACCCCCACAGATCCTGGTTTAGATATCTTCCTTTTTTAAAGTGTATGGGTACATATGTAGAGGGAGACTGAGGCACACATGTATGTGTGAACTGAAAGACAGCCTCAGGAAGTGCTGTCCACCTCCTCTGAGTTAGGGCTTCTCATTGGCATGGAGCTCCCCAGTGAGTCTAGGATAGCTGGCCAGTAAGCCCCAGGAATCCTTGTGTCTTGACCTCTTCAACACTGGGTTTACAAGCCCAGATTCTGGGTATCAAACTCAGGTCTTCCTGAAGGAAAGACATTTTTATTTACTGAGTGAGCTTCCAGCACAGAGCCATTTCCCAGTGTGCAGGGTTTGACTCTGTCCTGGCTCTACGCTTCAAGCACCTACCTTCGGGTCCTTTTTCTTCTTGGGTCAGGATCTTCTAGCTCCTGTTGCGGAGTTCTAGAGAGCAGGCGCTTAAGAGCATTGCCTGCTCTTCCAGAGGTCCTGAGTTCAATTCCAAGCAACCACATGGTGGCTCACAACCATCTGTAATGGGATCTGATGCCCTCTTCTGGTGTGCCTGAAGACAGGTCACTCATATACATAAAATAAATATTAAGGGGCTGGAGAGATGGCTCAGAGGTTAAGAGCATTGCCTGCTCTTCCAAAGGTCCTGAGTTCAATTCCCAGCAACCACATGGTGACTCACAACCATCTTTAATGGGGTCTGGTGCCCCCTTCTGGCCTGTAGGCATACATACATACAGACAGAATATTGTATACATAATAAATAAATAAATTTAAAAAAATAGATAAATATTAAATAAAGATTGTTTCTATAGCAAACACCTTCTTACTTAGCCAACAGGCTTGTTCGGGTTTGACTATGAAGAAACCCGCTAAGGGATCCATTATTTGACACTAGGTAGGAAAGAATTGGTGAGGAGGTGTCCCCAGTGCCTGAGGAGTCACTCCTTGTGGCCTGGGATGTCAAGAGTGGGGGGACAGGTAACACATTCCAGATGAGTTCTGCCCTTTGACATTCCACCCCGACCCCAACTGGGTTAAAGCCCGGTGGGTATTAGTCCCAGCTCTAGGGAGACCCACAACCAGAGAGAGGAAGCAGCTGTGGGAGGCAGAGGCGATTTCGCTTCTCCCATAGAGGCCAGGGCCTGTGGCTTGAGGCACCCTGGTGGTTGCAGTTAACTCCCTGTTATCTGGACCCCACTTGATATCAGACTGTAATACTTAGCACCAAGCTGACGCCCCCAACCTCACCGCTCATTCTCCTTCGTGGGTCTAGGGGCTGTGTTTTCTCTGCGGTCGGACTGCTTGACTCCCTGAAGACTGCATAACTAACTATCACTCCGGGATGATAGGAGTCTAGGGCTCATTCTATAGTTCTCTGAGAAGACATCAGCTGTAGGATTAGCCCAAGTTGGGCAGATACAGGAGGGGACATTGTCGAAAGGCAGAGGCACAGATGGAATCGATGTAGAGACATGGGGGCTCAAATCAGCTGTTCTCACAAGGTACCTACTCTATTACTCAGGGCTGAGATTTAGCTCTCTTAGCTGCTCATCTGACTGTTGCTTTAAGTACTATTTCAGATTCTCAGTTCGTAGGCCACGGCTCTAGGGCAGCAGTGTAGATGCTTTAGCCCCAGGACTCTAGTTGGGCAGGAGCCTGCCTCCTTAAAAAAAAAAAAAAAAAGCCAAAAGTCCTTTCTCTGATCAGTTTCTTTATCTGTGAAATGGGAACAGGACTCTTGCTCCTTTCTTCCGGTGGAATTAGTATCTACTGCATGCAGGAAAAGTGGATTTGGGAAGGGTGCGGTCTTTGAACTGAGAGTTGGTGGACCGACGAGCACCTGAGCTGGAGGGTGGGCAGCCAAACCCTCCCTCTTAATTCCTGAAGCTTGCTGCCCCATAGAACAGCTGAACAAGAGACAGAAGGTCGGCGGATTTTCCCCAGAAGGTGCGTCTCCATGTCCAGGCATCTCTTACAAAGGGAGTGGGGGAATATTTATTTTATTTATTTGCAAAGTTGCACGGAAAAAAGGTGAAACAGGACCCGCGGGGGAGCTGAGCCTGGGCGGACCTCGCCAGGACGCTGGAACCGGGAGGCGCAGGGGCTGCGGCTCCAGCTTCACAGCCTGCGGCGTCCAAGTGGCCAAAGCTGCTCTGGGAGGGAGGCCGGGGGAGGAGGGAGGGAATCCGAGGTGGAGGGGGGTGTGAGGGAGCCGCTAGTCCGGTCCGGGTTTTGCCGGCAGCCCCCAGGCAGCGTTCGGAGCTTCTGCCCGGGCGGGCGCGCGGCGCGGCGGCAGAGGCGGCGGAGCCTGAGCTGGGATGTAGAGGCGGCGGCGAGAGCAGGCGTCCGAGCAGAGCCAGAAGAGGAGAGCCTCGCCCCCGACAGCCCGGCCCCGCGTCCCAGCCTGTGCCTAGCCATGCGCGTCGCCTGCTGAGTCCGGGCGCCGCACGCCGAGTCCTCCGCCCGCCGCGCCGCGAGGCGCTGCGCTCCGGGGTGATTAGTTGCTTTTTGTTGTTTTTTAATTTGGGCCGCGGGGAGGGGGAGGAGGGGCAGGTGCTGCAGGCTCCCCCCCCCTCCCCGCCTCGGGCCAGCCGCGGCGGCGCGACTCCGGCTCTGGCCCCGGGCGCGGCGGGCGACTGGAGCGGAGCGCACCGCGGCGGTGCCCAGAGCGGAGCGCCGCTCCCCGCCCCGCCCCTCCCCCTCGGCCTCGCGGCGACCGTGGCGGCTCGGACGACTCGCAGAGCCGGTAGGTGTCGGGCCACGGCCCTCCCTCGGCCCCCCGGGAGGCCAGCCCCCTCCCCTTCCCCGCCTCCCTCCCTCTCCTCCCCCGGGGCTCCGTGCGCGGCCGGGGCCGGAGTTCGCTCCAAGTCCGCGGAAAGTTTGGTGGCGCGGGTTCCCCCGAAGTTCAGGTGCGGAGAGCCAGGGATGGGGAAGGAGGGGTCGGTGTTTGGGAGGGGCGGGGGACGCCCGCAGCCTGAGCCGCGGGGCCTGGGAGACCTAGCTCCGGTGATCGCTCGGTGGCCGCTGCTATATCCAAGCCTTCCCAAGCCGCAGTATGCTCGGTCGCAGATCACTGAGTTCAGACAAAAAGAGGGGTTTTAGGGTCGAGGACGGCGGGCTGGGAGCGGAGGAGCGAGGCTGGAGCTCTCTCTGTGGGGGACGCTTCCTTCCCAATCACTGGTGCTCGCGGGCGCCTGGGGGTCCTCACCTCGCAGTGCAGGGCGGGTGCTGCGCCTGCGGGGGCGGCTGCTTGCAGATCTGCTGCGCGCACTCCCCGCATCAGACCCCACTCGCTACCCTGTGTTTGTGGGCGACTGTAACTGCCCCGAGCGCCACGGACCACGCGTGGCAGTGCCTTCGACTTGAAAGAGGCGGCGGTCACTTCTGTGTGTTTCTCCTCGGCTGCTCGCCCCCGCAGTCTGCAGGGTGCCTGGCGGGCTGATCAAGTTTGACCTTTTTTTTCCATCAAAGTATATTACCCCCACCTCCGCTGGCCAGGCGGCCTCTCTTCTGTCCTCTACGGCCTTCGGGAGTCTCGGACTGCCTCTCCGCGTGTGCCCAGCTGCGTGCAAAGCCGGGGACGCATAATGGGGGGGTGTCTTCAGCTGCAGGGCTGCAGGGGGCGGGCATCCCAGGCTCCTGCCACGCTGCTTTGGCCCCCGAATTTACCCCCGAAGTCCCGCCCGAGCCCCCTCCCTTTCGCATCCCTGGAGCCGGGGGCTGAGCCGCCGCGAGAGGAATGTGTTAATTTTCTGACTGGGGGGAAGTTGTCCTCGCCCGGAATGGGCTGTTTTCCGGCAGGGAGCGCGGGGTGCGCCTGGCTTTGTTTATATATAGGTCCGACCAAAAGTGAGGGACCCCGATTTTTAAGTAGGGGACCTGTCACAAGAGCTAGTGTGCAACGGAAGGAAGCAAGAAAAATTTCCCTTTTTTTTTCTTCTGAGGGAATCGTAAGGGGTGCGCAGAGTTGGGTTGGTGCCACGGGTTACAAGGAGGTACCATTAGATTTGGGGGGTTCTGTAATGATTCATCTTGAAAGATTTGATCCCTCTAGTCTCCTGAAAAAGGGGGAAAATGAAGGTTTGGCAGCCGCACCCTGCTTTGCTTCCCGGGACCCTGGGTGGTCTGAGAGTTGGGTCCTCCAGTTGGGGGTGCCCAAAACGAGATGCGGATTAGGCCCTTGATCCCCACCTTTCCGTGTGCCCCCGCGCAGTTTGCAGCCCTTGGTTTTGTAGTGTGCGGAGCCCTCCCTTGCCCGGCGGGTTTGCCCAGGAAGCGCTGGGGAAGGGGGCGTGTGATCGCTAGCTCTCGCCCCCGCCCCCGCCGGAGCCGCCCCAGGGCCGCCGGCAAACAGAGTCCCTTTCAAGTTTTCCGCTGGGGCCGCCTGGCGGGGGCTGCGAGCGCGGTCGCTGCGGACTTGTTTGGAGCGCGGTTTGAACGCCCCGGCGCCACCTCAGCTGCCCCCGCCCTCAGGCTTCGGGGTGTAGGGTCCTAGTGATGGGAAGCATTTAAATGAGATGTTTAGGGGTCGCTTGGGGGCCTAAGCTTGACCTGACCCTCTAGCGAAAGACTTCTGTATCCTGGCTTTAGCTGGAAATCCTTCCCATCCCCTTTTTTGAGAGCAGTGCGAGGAGGCTGTCCGCGGCTACTTTGCCTGTAACTGCATGGTGTTGATTTAGCAGTTCCTAAGATGAGAGTCAAGCTGGAGCTTGTTGGGGGGGGGTAGTGGCTCGCTTTGCAGCTGTCACCTCCCCACTCAGAACGGAAATTGTCCTTCTCCTTAGGGAGGAGAAGGGAGGGGGTGACAGTTTGATTTTTGCCCCGGAGAGGGGTGGGAACAGCTGAGGGAGGTTGGCCTCTGGATTCCCAGTCAGCCCTGATGGCTCTGTAGCGCCCCCCCCCGCGCCATCCTGGCAGGAGCTGGGTTCTCTAGGGGAAGCCCCTAGCTTGAGTGTCCCCCCCCCTTTCCAAGGTGGTACAGAAGGCCCTCTGCGGCTAGGCCCTTGGCTGGCTGGCTTGTTAGTGCCTTATGTATGTGTGTGTTTGGGCCCGTTTTCCCAGCTCAGCAGGTGACCCTGGCCGGGGCCTCCTATCTTCCCTGTTGACTTACCGGAGGGCCAATGGCCTCCCCTTTATCACGTGAGGCCTGGAATGTCCACCCGGCTGGGCTGAGCTGGGCTGCATGGGGGAAGGGAAGGGGAGGGTTCTGAATCTAGGGCTCAAGCCCCTCGTATGATATGTGCCCAGGGCTCCCATGATGACCCCTCAGTTTTGCTGTTTCTTTTCTGATACCCCTTTGGCAAGTGCGAAATTGAGGCCCGTAGGAATGTGAGGCATGATTGTCTCTGTAGATGAACTACCCCATCTTTTTAAGGTCCCCACCTAGTTACTCATGACAGCATGCAATGAGATGGAAGACTCCCCCAGGAGGAGTGAGAGAGCTTTGGACTGCGTTAAAGCCAATTGATTTCCAAGGGTGTATGGTGAAGTAAAGAACCGGAGGGATACAGGTGGGACAGACCTGGTCCTGCTCTTAGAATTCTGTGATGTGATCCTTTAGTCGCAGCTAACTCTGCAGCATTTGCCTTCACTGGTTCTGAATGGGGCTGATTTACCTGCTGTCATTACATGTGATTCATTTATTCGTTCTCTGATGGGGAATATAAGTTGCTGGTCACTTTGCCATTCTGGGGGTCCATATTCTGCCTCTGTGGGCTAGAGATGCAGCCAGGTGGAGGCTCTACCTTCCTGCTACCCTCTTACCCCTGCCTCTTGATCTCATCCTGGAGCTGTGTGTGGCTGTGTGTGTGTACGAAGTGTCCTTGCTGCTTAAGTATATTAATAGTTAAACTCTCACTCATAGCTGGAACTCACCAGACCACAAAAAGCCTCCCCCGTTACTCACGCACTGCTGCCCAACAAGAATATCCCACTAAAGTTTTTTTTCTGCATTCTCGAACTTCCCCCCTTACTCTGTCGGCCTCCTCGGTGCTGAGCCCACCTTCCCAGGCTGCTGGCAGTGTGAAAGGACTGCCCCATTAGAGACCCAGAGGCAGTGTCAGCTGACAAAGATGGGGTTGTGTGGCACGGTGTTGATCTCCTGTGTGAGAACCTGGATGGTATGTCTATATCTTTGAATCTGTGTGCAGAGCGTATCTGAGAATGTGGACGTCTAAGATGGGTTATTTTGTGAATGGTTATGTGCATCTGCATCGTATGTGTACGTATACCTCATGCGCTTACGTCTGAAATGGCATGTCTGAATGTTGGTCATGTCCTCTACATACTATGTGTGTGTGTGCACGTGTGCTTGTGTGTGCGTATGTATATTCTTTATGTTTCAAGTACTTGGAATTTTGTAGGGTTTCGTGTTTGTTGTGAGACAGGGTCTTACTGTGTAGCCCTGACTGTCCTGGAACTTACTATGTAAACCAAGTTAGCCTTGAACTCAGATCTGTCTGCCTCTGTTTCTGCCTCCCTAGTTCTAGGATTAAGGGTGTGCCCTACCTCTCCTGGCTTCTGGCGTATATCTGTTTTATATGGGTTTATAAATCTAGACGTGTTCACTCCTTTAGTGGTGTATGTCTGGATTGTGACTATTGAAGTGGTAGGCATATCTGAGCTGGGGGGGCAGTAGTTAGCGGCCGGTGTCTGTGTCTTCTTTTCTCTTTCTATATCTCTGTCTGCCATTCTGACTTTCTGAGTCCCTCCCTCCCTGCTTGTGAAGCGGAGAGACTTAAAACCTTTTCTGCTCAGTTGTGCCCCTCCCCCTCCCCAGCAGTAACTGGGCAGCCTCCTGGTCTGCCTGCCTGCTGGGAGTTTTGGAAGCCGTGGAGGGAGACAGGCTGGGGCCGGGGTGACAGCGCATATCCACGGCGATGGCAGCCTGTGATTATAAGAATAAAAGGATTTTAAGGTCATGGGTGTTTTTTATGCTTCTCCCCTTTGCTGGAGCCGGTGGCAGCAGAGGTCTTCAGCTGTGTGTCTGCAGGTTAGAGTGTGTCCCTATGCAGGTAAACAGCAATGTGTGTATGACTTACCTGGGATCACAATCACGTGTGCGCACGCATGAGCAGAGCCTGTGAGAGTGCTTGCCTGTCCGCCTTGACCTCTCATGAGAGACCGTGGGCTTGTCCTGGATTCTCCATGGTGTGAGTGTGTGTGTGTGTGTGTGTGTGTGTGTGTGTGTGTGTGTGTGTGTGTGTGTGTGTGAGAGGGGGGGGGAGGGAGAGAATCCCTGTTAAACTAACTGCATCCCTCAGAGCTGGAACTCAGACAGTCTTCTAAGGAAGAGTGGGCTAGCCTCAAGCCTTGCTCACCTGTTTTCCCCTCGCCTAGTTGAATATTTCTTGCTTAGATAGTAGCTGGACCCAGTTACCTGGACAAGGCTACATCTTGGGGTGTCAGTGCCCCTGGCCCTGCTCCAGCCTCTGTAATTGCATTCTGCTGCCTAATCCCCCGCCAGCTCAATTAGATTGCAAATTCTTCTTCATTTCCTGCCTCTTGATGCTGGCCTCCCTCTGGGCTTGCAGGGATTGGGGGGTGGTGGGCAATCCCAACTTCCCTTCTACTAGCTCTAGGGACTCTGGGAGGGTGATTAGTTCCTGGTACAGTGACCCTAGAGCTAAAGTCAGGACCCTGGAGACCAGCAAGACAGGGTTCCGCTAGCTCTTTTGAGCCAACTCTACTATCCCTCTGTCCAGAAATAGGTTGTCTTTTAGCTGGTACAGGTGGGTCCCTTTAGCCAGGCCCATAGGCTGTGCCTTGACCATGGCCTCCATAGGCTGCGCTCAGCTCCTTCTCCGTCACAGTTACTGCTCACCTAGCACAGCAGTTACCATTTAGTCTGTGTTTTTTTTTTTTTTCCAGACAGCATCTTGATCTTAACTATACAATTCAGGCTAACCTCAGACTTGCCGAGCCCCTTCTTCCTCTGCTATTCCACGTACTGGGACTTAAACGCACGTCCCAGCGCATCTAGCAATAGCCTTGTTTTTCTCTTTTTCCTGATAACTGCTCCAAGCCATAATGCTTTTGGGGGCTCATGGGACCACCAAGGCCTTCTACTGGATGAATCCCCAATACCAACCCTGAACTCCACCCAGACAAGTACACACGAATGGCAGGACTAAAGAGAGTTCATTAGACCTGACTGAGTCCTGAACACTGTGGCTGACTGTGTGACAATTTCTGCTAACCTGTTTCTTACCTCTGAGGTGGGACAGTAAGTGGCTACCTCACTGAGATCAGTTTTAGATTGAATACAAGGACTCAGCAAGAGGGAGGACCTCAGACAGTCAATAGAAGTTGAGTTTTTGTTTTTGTTTTGTTTTGTTTTTGAGACGGGGTTTCTCTGTAGCTTTGGAGCCTGTTTGGAACTCAACTCTGTAAATCAGGTTGACCTTGAATTCACAGAGATCCACCTGCCTCTGCCTCCTGAGTGCTGGGATTGAAGGAATGTGCCACCACTGCCTGGCTGAAGTTGGCTCTTTCGTTGTTGGTCGGGTTGGGTTTTTTTGTTTTTTTTTTTTTTTTTTTGAGACTTGATCTCTCTATATAGCCTTGGCTGTCCTGGAATTCACCATATAGACCAGGCTAGCCTTGAAGTCACAGAAAATCACCTGCCTTTTCTGGGATTAAAGATGCGTAACGCCGCATCAGATTTGGTTTAGAAGTTGTCTTTTACGGCATCAAGAACTATTCCTAGTGAATGGACGGGGACATAGGTATCTCTAATACCCAGGGATGAGACCCTGGCTGCATCACCTTCCCCGTCTGTAAAGTGGACGAGGGGATTGGCCTCGGCACCAGAAGGTGTACAGGACTCAGGATGCTGAGCCCCAGCAGGTTGCCACATTATTTTATGTGATTTTTTTCTCTTCTTTCTTTCCTCACATAAAGACTGGCATGGGTAGAACAACATGGACGTAGAGGGCAAGGGACTGGCCAAAGTTGTGAGGCTGGTAGTGGGGCCAGGGAATGGCCTGCTGGTTCAGCTGGTCTGCGAGACACAGCCCTCCCTCTGTGCTGGTTGCTGCATGGTATCTTGCCTGGACCTTTTTTTCCCCCTCGGAAAAGGGGTCTTCCCCTCTTTCCCCAGGCGGTACCATGGCAGCCACTGTGTTGACAGGCCTCATGGCTTTCTTACTGGGGTGGCTAGCAGCTCAGGAAGGCTGGCCATACCCAACTCAGCCTGAGGGGGGAGTGAACTGCAGAGGTCTCCTATCATTAATTCCCATGGTCCCTCCCACCCTCTGCATGTCCTCTGTTGGACAGGCTGTGACAGAGGTGGGGGCTACTTTCAGCCTCAGGCTTCCCTCTCTCTTACCGGCTAGTCTTCTGAATTCTCTGACCTCTGTCACTCACTGGCCTGGGCTCTTTAATATTTCATGGCCCTTCAAGTCGACCCCTGCCCCAGCCCACAGGGCCCCTTTGTCTGCCTCCCAAGCATCTCTGTCACTGAGTTATTGACCCAGCCACTGCCCCAACCTTCTCTCGCTGTGACCACTGCGACTACCCCTGTCGCCTTCCTCCTGCACCTCTACGGGTGACACCTACACTCACCCCTTAACGTCTGATGTCTCCTCTCAGGACATCTCTGGCTGTCTCATCTGCTTTTTCTCCATTTTCCCTTTTGTTGGTCCCCCCTTCCCAGTGGAACAGAAACCGTGGCAACTGTTCTGCCTGCCTGTCCTTGCGCCCTCCGCCCCTTCCTGCCCCCTCCTCTGGCCAGGCTGGCTGGCTGGCTGGCGTGAGAGCTGGTTTTATTTATTTTTCTGTTTGGGAAGAGGGCAGTGGCAGCCCTGGGCCTGGCTGCTGCGCTCTGCTTAGAGCAGCAGGCAGGCCGCCGTGCTGGCCTCCCAGGAATGTGGCTGGGACGCCGTATTTACTCCTCTCCAGCTGCTGTGTTCAACAGGGCAGAGCCAGGCCTGCCCAGTGGCCCCTGGGGAGCCTTGGACTCACTCTGTCCTGTCTGGCAGACCCCATGTGGCTTTTGGGGGGACCAATCCCTCCCTTGCCTCTGACCTCTCCTGACCTTCTCAGGCTCTCTTGGTCTGCCAGCAGGAATACTTGTTTGCCATGCTGGAATGCGCCTACAGTGAGGGTACCAGAGGCCTAGTACTCAGCAGCCACTCTATCTCCCACCCAGGAGCCTAATCTAGGCCTGTAGTCTCTTGGCCAGAGCTATGAAAAACATCTCCCTGCACTGGGCCTTAGTCCCTGTCCTTGGCATAGTTCCTCAGCTTAGATCATGGGCAGGAGTGAGGAGGTATCGAGCCAGAGTGGCCGGATCTCTCCTCACTGCACTCACACACTCAGGTGTGTGCACACGCAGACGTGTATGGTGAGACCTGCTTAGTCACAAGCGTGTGCTAGGTTGTACTTTCCTTGGAGACCGTGCCGTACTTCCGGTCCTCGGCTCCCTCATTCGTCAGTTACTTGTAAGGTTTCTGAGCCTGCTCTTTGCCAGGCTTGCAAATGGGATGTGGCAGTGACTCGCTTCTGTACCCCAGTACCCAGCACCGTGCGAGTGTTCACAGGGTGTAGCTATTGTCGCACGATTAATAAAAACCCAGAGACAGAAACTGGGGTTCAACCTGAAGGTCAGAAAAGCAAAACAGCCACTGGCTCTTCTTACCTCTACCTCAGTCAGAAATGGCGATCCTGCCTCCAGGAATCTCAGGATGAGACTGTGTCAGGCTCTGCCCCAAAATGGATGTGAGAATCATGAACCCACCCTAAGCCCTACTGAGCGATGCATCTTTCTGGCTTTTAGTGGGGACCCACAGGAGATCAGGGAGCTGGGTGTTGGTTGCGGCCAGCCATATACAAATGAGGAAAGTGAGTTCGTGACAGGCTGTGAGGACCCTAAGGACAGCTAGAGTCGATCGGTGTGTGGTGTTTTTCTGCACTTTTCACTCTGCCTTAATGTTTACCAAACATAGGTCTGGGTTTTTCCCACCCTACCGCCCTTCCCCCAACCCCCTCATCCCAGCAGTGAGGCAGGGGGGAAGGCTGACTGACTTGTTGGGTATATGAATGAATGAGCTGGCGGTGTAAATGAATTTTCTCAGAGTACACTGCGATGTGGCGGTAGATAGGCTGGTGTGTAGACCCCTACTGGCTCTGTGAAGCATAGTGGGACGTGAGGTGCTGAGCAGCCAGCACTGAGAGGTGCCGCCAGAGACCAGCGACCTGCTGGGCAGAACCAGTGGGCAAGTCCTATCTTCATGGACCTCAGTGTTTCTATCTGTCAGTTGGGCTCCAACTTGGAGTCTTTTTTGGCTGCCTACCAGCTGGCCTCGACTGTGGCCAGCCCTGGGAGGTGACAGGACTCTGGTGGGAAGAAGGAACCAGTGGGTGGTGAAGACAGGAAGATAAAACCAGGAGCTTGGCTTGGAACCTGAGAAGCAGAGAAGCCTGTGTTGACCTGATGTGGGCTGGGCCCTCCTTTGGAGGAGGGAGCACAGACGTGCGCATGTGTGCGCGCGCCCCCCCCAGCCACCAACTCTTGCTCCCCCACAGGCTCATTTCCTGACATCTGTGTCGTTAGTGGCCCTGTGTGCCAGGAGGAGGTGGCCTGTCCCCTTGGGGTTAGAGTGGTTCCTCCCCCAGCTCATAGTATACCCCAGCTTTATGTCATTTCCTGTTGACCCTGATAGAAGAAACCCCATCCTCTCCAAAAGCTAGGTAGGAGATGGAGGTGGGCTGGATACAGCCCCTCCCCAGGGCCGCCAGATCTTGGCAGTCTAGAATTTTTAGTGATAGGAGTCTAGAATCATAGGCTGCTTGAAACGAAAGGATGCTTTAAGTCGGGGTTTTTGTCATGTGGGGATTCTAGAATCACCAAGGAGTGGGTTTTGCTGCAGGAAGGAAGCAGAACGGCCATGCTTCAATCTCTTGTTTGATAGAGAACAGGGGTGTGGGGCTGAGGGCTTTCCTGAGGTCACAGAGCCTGGAGACCTCAAGTGACATGAGGAGCCTATTCCTGGGACTGAAAGGCCAGATCTGCATGTAGCATGTGGGCTTCGGGCCCAGTCAGGCAGCAAGGGGCCAGGGCTGGCCTGCAGGCACAGGAGGGGTCCTCCCTGTGGCAGCCTGCCGCCTGCTGCCCACACTTCCCGAGGCACCAGCGTGAGGAGGAAATGCAGGCTGTTGCTTCCAGTGACAGCAGGCAGGGCCGGGCGGCTTCCCAGCTCCCCCTCTGACTCATGACTGCCTGCAGCTCCCCTCCCCTGGGGTCCTCAGCAACTCCATCTGTGCAATGGGGAGAGGAGACTGTGTCTTGCAGTATGGTTCACAGCAACAACGGGCACTGTTAGGCTGTGGAGAGTGGCACTGTGGCCCAGGCGGCTTCCAGCGCTGAGAGGATCCCTTGGAGTTACTCTGGGCTCCCCAGCAGCCTGGGGAAGAGGTGACTGGGTTCCTGAGCAGAAAATGTAGGTTTATGGGGTAGATAAGGGAGGAATTGAATCTCTTTTTTGTTTGTTTTGTTTTTTGAGACAGGGTTTCTTTGTAGTTTTGGAGCCTGTCCTGGAACTAGCTCTTGTAGACCAGGCTGGGCTCGAACTCACAGAGATCCACCTGCCTCTGCCTCCCGAGTGCTGGGATTAAAGGCATTTCCCCCCCCCCCCGCTTCCCCCCACTCCCTCCTGAATCTCTTTCAGGATGAGATTGGATGGTAAACCTGCCCCTCCCACTAGGTGGGAGGAGCCCCTTCTGACAAGTATGTCCATCTGTAAAATGGAACACGTTATCCCACAAGGGCCAAGTCAGCATCTCCACTGGATATGTGTTGGGTGCTGGGGACTCTTAAGTCAAGTGGCACATATCCCAGGGAGAAGGAGATCCTTGGCAGCAGAAATGGCAGGGAGGGGGTGACTGGGTCACAGGGAGAGTAGAAGGAGCTTGGCAGCTAGGCTGTGGCTAGAGGAAAGTCCCAGCTGCCCTCCCAGGAAGACCCGGGGAGCTGGATGGGAGGCAGTAGGGGGCAGACTTGGCCTCCCTCTGGCCCCCCTCAGGTCTACATGGAGTCATCCCAGCCTGGCAGCTGGGTGGGTGTGCCTTTCACTGCAGGAGAGCTGGAACGCACCCCTTCATGCTCTGTAAGGGGGGCTATGACTGCCAAGAGGGGTTGGGCCCTCATCCAGATTTCAAAGCCTTCTGATGCCCTCAGTTCTGTCCTGAGCTACTACCTGGGGCGGGGTGGGGGGACTGGCAGGTGCTCTTTCATTGGCCCAGGAGAATGGGAAACCCCTGGAAGGGCCTCCTGGGATGTTGGGGAAGCAGTTGCCACCCAAACAGACTGGCTTGCTTGAAGTAACCTCCCTTGTCTTCCATGCCCAGGGCCGGGGACTGGGGCTAGTGTTGTGAGAATTGACACTGGTGTCTCTTCTGCCCTTTCTTTTCCCCAACTGTCCACCAGACTGTAGGCTCTGGTCTCTTCCCATCCCTGGCTACGTCTGCAGAACCCCCTGGGAAGATGGGGAGGAGGCACAGCGGGCTCAGAACAGCGGGCGCCTGCTCAGCCAAGTATTTTGCACGAGCTGTCAGAGACAGACAGGCACGTGGGGAATTCAGTGCATGTGGGGCTGGGGGAAGCAGCGGGTGGGCAGAAGGAGGGGAGCTGTGGCTGCCTCCCGGTCTGCTGAACCCTGTGGCGATGACTGACCCCCCCACCCCAATACCAGAGCAGTGTGGGTCCAAGCTGGGAAAGGCTCTCCTGCTGAAGTTAAGATCCAGACAGGAATTCGGGTTGTGCCTGACTCTTGCCTCCAAGAAATAGCGCTCTCTCTCTCTCTCTCTCTCTCTCTCTCTCTCTCGCGCGCGCGCACACACACACACACACACACACACACACACACACACACACACACACAGACACACACACACACACACACACCCCAGCCTGGCACAACTTGTCTCCTAGAGTCCGGTTGGGTAGATTGGAAGAGATTGGTATTGCCCAGTCTGAGCAAGGAAAAGACAGATTGGGGGGAGTAGTCTTTAGAAGCTTAAAGTTTATATTATGGGGAAGGAACCTCTCAGGCTTTGTAACCACTGTGCAAAGACCCCAACTTAGTTGCTTTTGTGAAATCTCCTCAATAAATCCTGCGAGGCAGGACGGAGCCCAGAGCTGAGTAAATGCTTGATTTTTTTTTTTTCACAACTAAGACCCAGAGAAGCATTCACTGGCCCAAGGTGACTGACTACCCATCCATCCTTCCCTCTATCCCCATGTAGGTGGAGCCAATGAGAAGAGGTGAGCTTTGGGGTTTGCTGGGGTGGGGTGGGACTAAATTTAGTCATCGCTGTGTAGCCTCTGGGAGCAGCTGTTAGTGCAGAGACAGAGGCCTGAAGCTGCATTTAGTCTGGACAGAAATATCCTATCACCCACCCACCCACGGCTTGGGCAGCCAGGCTGTGGGCTTGTTCCCTGAGGGGCAGCTTGCCTGGGCCTGGCGACCCGGCAGGGCAGGCAAGATGACCCGATAGGCTTTTCCCAGATCAGGTTTCTATGAAACAGGAACCGCAGCCGGAGACTGGACCTGGGGGGCCAAGAACGCCTCTCTGGCCTCCCTCTCCTGCTCCTCTGCTGATGCAGCCCTCCCCTTCTCAGAGGCCTGGGGAAGCAGCAGGTTATTTATCAAGCCAGCCTCCCCGCCTCGCCTGCCCGCGCGCCTCCTCCCCACCTCTTGTGCTGGCGGCCATGAGCCCAGCAGAGCAGGGTGAGCTGGGCGGGCCGGTGGCGAGATTAGCTCAGGAGACGTGAGTCACCCCATTCCCAGCAGCAGGCAGAGCACACACTCAATGCAACCACACACACAACACAGCCAGGGACACGGTATATACAGCTTCAGCACACCTAATTCCACATGCCTCAGTATGACCCACGGCCACACATGCTCCAGACTCAGTTATATATGTGTGGGGACCTCAGAAACACCCAGTCCTGGTCAGTTCTGGTGCACATGGATGCTGGCACGGATTTGGCAAGCAGACATGCACAGTCACAGTCAGGTATAGTTAGGAAGCCACACTTGCTCTCACAGACCTTGTCTACCTCCCCATCCTGTCAAGGCTCAGGCAGTGGTCTGTAGGCCTGGCTCACACCTTTATGAGGCTGCAGGGCTAGACCAAGACCACCAGCAGCAGTGCCTGTTACGTATACTTACACATACACACAAGACTGCTCATCCCTGTTGAGGCTTACACACAAGAGGCCTCACAAGCCGAGCGGTGGTGGGGCATGCCTTGAATCCCAGCACTTGGGAGGCAGAGGCTGGTGGATCTCTGAGTTCAAGGCCAGCCTGGTCTACAAGAGCTAGTTCCAGGACAGGCTCCAAAGCTACAGAAGCTCTGGGGAAAAAGAAAAGAGACCTCCCCTAGGTCCTGTCGTCTTCCGATTCTGTGAGGTAGGGGTGGAAGAGTGCTTTCCCCATTATTAGGCCACTGTGGCCCTATTCGGGGGTTCAGCTACCCTCATCATAGGGAGCTGTAGCCAAGCAGAGGATACCAGGAGAGGGTAGGCAAGGAAAAGAGGCAAAACAGCTGGAAGGAGGAAAGGCTGGAGAAGGAGTGCTGTGGAAAATCCATTTTCCCAAGAGCGCTGAGTGGCCAGCTCTCTCCTCATTCAAAGTGGGGTCTGTGAGAGATGGGAGCATCCCAGGAGCTGGCAGAGGAAGGACACCTCCTGGCACGGTGAACTGTGTCCAGAGACTCTGTCCTGCTATCCTGGCATTCACTTTACTCTGTCCCCTCGGTTCCCAAGACTCTTCACACAGTGCTCCCCCTGCTAGCACCCCGAGGCTTGGGATTTAGCCACACCTCTTAGTCTACATGGCACTGGTCTGACAAGAGGGCCTGGGCTGTGAGGTTGGCAGTCTGCCTGCAGTGGTGTCTAAGCCTTAGCTCCGTTGGGGCCAGAGCTTGCCTTTCCTCCCACATAGAACTAGAGACCACCATTTTCCATACAAGAAGTGAGAGGATTGAGCTTGGGTGGACATGGCCTAGTAATCATGAGGGACATTGACACCACTGTCCAGCACTTCTTCTACAAATCATTTGGGGTGCAGCAGGCTCCCACCTCCCAGTCTCCTCTATATTGGATGGTCTATATAAGCCTGAGAAGAAACAGCAGCAATGATCACCTAGAGAACTGGATTTCTCCCTAAGTTGGAGACTCGGATTTTGGCTATTATGTGCGGTGTCATATCCAAGCTTTCTTTGTTTTGTTTTTGTTGAGACCTTGGCTGGTCTTGAACTCAAGTATGTAGACCAGGCTGTCCCCAAACTCACAGAGATCTGCCTACTTCTGCTTCCCAAGACCCAGGATTAAAGGTGTGCACCACCACACCTAGCCTGCCAAGTTTTCTTGCTTCATCTTTGTCAACTATAACATAAACCAAGTCCCATCTGTGTATTAAAGCTGTAGTACCTAAAGGAAGTGATGAGAGCTAAGGTCGCCAACACAGCTCATGCCTGGCGTGTGAGGCTCTGGGTTTAGTCCCCATTGAGCCATGCTGGGGCTAGTAGTGAGCCCCATCTGCTCCACCAAAAGCTAGAACTTTTCTGGGGGGGTTGCACTCCTTAAGAAACATTCTTAATTAGATTGCCTTGGACATGGCCCTGTCTGGAGCTCTCCTCAAATGAAGGCAGAGCTGAAGAAGTGGAGTGGCAGGAGGTAGGGGCGTGAGGATTGCTGATTGGTCGGTTCAGAGCAGGAGAACCTGAGGCTACAGTCCCACAACCACTGACATAGAAGTGCCAACATAGGGGTGGGCATGGAAAGAGTGACCATAAGTGTAGGTGGGGTCTCCCTGTGGTCAGAAGAGGCATCGGCCCAGCCAGCTCGTACTGCCCTCCTAGTAACTTTCAGACCCAACTGCATGCTTCTCTATCTCCTGGGGTTTGCAGGTAGAGGGCAGGAACCCCTGTGTAGGGGCTGGGCTGGGGTGGGAGGAGCAGAAGATAGGTATGAGGGGATTGGCAGCTCACAGGAAATCTAGGGCCTTGGTCATCCAATACCCATGGCCTGAGCAAGTGATAGCTGTAAAAATAACAAGGCAGCCCCATATCAGGACTTCAGGTATGTGGTCTGCAGGCCCCAGGGCGTTGGGCCTGTGATTTGCTGTATTCCAGACCAGGGTTTGAGCTCAGTAAGCTTCAGCCATTTATCTGGGATATCCCAGACTAGATCTAGACAGAACAGGGTCAGGAATCCTGACTCCGAAGCCCAGAGGGACCATTGAGCAGCCTGCACTTGTGCCTCCAAGAGGAGGTATCCTTCTCCGCCTCCAGAATCACAGGTGTCAAGTAATGCTTGCTGGTGACCCTTTGGACCTAAGGAGAGTGCGCACCCCCACAGGGTGTCCCTGATGACAGGTTCTGAGAAATTTCAGCACTAGACTTGAACCACCTAGGCACTTGCTGGGGGTCTCTATTTTCTTTTCTCTGGGAAACTCAGAGAGTGGTTGCGAGGTCCTGTAAGCAAACATTTCCTTTTGTATATACAGAGGTAATCATGAAAACACGACCCTGTCCTCCATTCTCTGGTTGGTCTACCACTTAACCAGTGCCCCAGACTCCATGTGACCATTGGGGGCTCCCTAAAGCTTCCCTAAGTTAGGTTGACCTGGTCCCCACCTCAGATCGCTTCCTGCTTTTGGTCGGTGTTCCTCTGAAATGGCTGACTCTTCCTGCCCATCTTGAAGCGGAAGACCCTCTCAAGTGCCCTGTGCCACCTCAGTTTCCAGAGCTGCTACTGGCCTCATGTTGTCACAGAGACCTGGGGCAGCAGAGTGGACTCTGGAGTTGGCCAACCGATATTTATAAAAAGCTTCACCTTTGCTGCCCAAGCTTGAGTGACCTCGGCCAGTCACTGCCCTTGTCAGAGCTTCAATATCCTTACCTGTGAAGTGGGAGAGCCCTTGTCTTTGGGTCCCCGTGAAGCTGAACAAGATGGTGTGAACAGAGTACCCCGCTGGACTCTCATAGATGGTGGTAACTCAGCTCCCTCCCCCACCCCCGGTTTCTGTCCCTCCAGCCTTGATCTTGAGGATTCTGGGAAGGGTATGGTGCCAGTCTGCTGGCTCAGCCGGCTTGGCCACTGACCTTCAGAGCGCCCAGGCTGTCAAGGCTGCCTGACTGCCTGTCGGTTGGGTGGCGGGGAGCGCCAGCCAGCTCCTTCCTTGCCTGACGCCAC
Organism: Ondatra zibethicus; assembly: GCA_004026605.1. Lineage (NCBI taxonomy): Eukaryota > Metazoa > Chordata > Mammalia > Rodentia > Cricetidae > Ondatra > Ondatra zibethicus. The sequence goes on from PVIU01001647.1 coordinate 95,722, forward strand.
CCGCCCCTGCTCCCACTCTCCTCTCTCCCTCTCTGCGCCTGTGTGTGAGCTAATTAATCTCAGCCCCTTTGGGAAATTAGACCGCAGCCGCGTTCTCAGCCTCATGGAGCCTGTGCTGCTACTGGGCCAAGACCTGCTATGTTTGGGGCACCGAGGTGGAGGGGGGGATGGCAGCCGCAGGATGAACCCAGCAGGACACGGGTCTCTGAGAACCCTTCACTTTTGGTAAGGGTCTCTGGCCTTAGTTCCTCCTTCCTCAAAACAGTTTTTGTAAGGACAACAGGCAAACTCCCTGATACAATGAAACCAAACCCCGTGTCCTTTTCAACCTGGCTCCAGGTTGTCATGGTCATCCTTACACTGTGTTCTACCTCAATGTAGGGTCATTCTCTTCCTTTCCCAGCTAGGGGGCTGATGGAGACAGATGTAATTATGGAATTTTGCTTGGGAAATTAATTTGAAAAAGTTAATTAATTGGTGGTTCCGGAGGTGGCAAGCTCCACGCCCAGCTGGCCTTGCTTACGTCAGTGCTGACCCACTGGAGACATGCAGCTTGCTGGGCAAGCTGGGAAAAGGGACCCCAGTGACCCCAGTAGACAGCCCTGTGACAGGTAGATGGACGGGAGCAAAGGGCACTTGTGTCCTGGCCCATGGTGGGTCCCTGGGCAGCAGATCTGTTGAGGGTGACTCAGTGTCCTAAGGACGCCTGCTTGTCTGTGTAGTAGTGGCCTTTGTCTGCTTCCATGGGACACCGATCTCAGTTCCACGAGTGTTCACTTCCTCCAAGAGTGGCATGGTTGTACCATCAAGCAACCCAGATTGTTAAGCTAGTACTCCAGCAAGATAGAGCAGAGACTAGCCTAGTCTTGTCCCAAGGAATGAACACCTCAGCAGGTGAGTCCCCAAGTACCTGTCCTGGGTAGGTGGGTGGGTGAGTTGTCCACGGAACAAAGTCACCTCCGCTCCCGCAGCCTGTCACCCCAGTGCCATTTTACTTTCTCCTGCTGTCCCATCTACTGGTCAAAAGACACAGCTGGAATGAGCCAGGAGGCCGGCCGCCCTGTGCGCACCATAATAGAAATCTCTCTACATCTTGAGCTCTCCTGTCAGGCCACTGACCACATGCTTTGGTTGGACTGAGTTCTAGTTTCTGAGGACGTGTGGGGCCTCTTTGCCTGGAAAAGAGAATGATCAGGGATGGGGCATGTGAGAAATTGAGGATACTCCTTGCCCTGCCCCTATTACTGGAGTAAGGGGCATGGACTCCCTAGACTGTTAAACCTGTGTACCCCCAAACTGTATAATCTTGGGCGAGCCCCTTGTTTTCCTTAAGCCTTACTTCCTTCATCTGGGAAACGTATGTGGTCACATATTCTGAAAGCTGTGGTAGGGTCTGGACAGGTGTAATCAGCCGGAAGTGTTTTCTCTGCCTCACGGAGGCAGGCTAAGTGGGAGAGCAGGAAGTCCTCTGGGGGCTCTGCTGCACACGCATGCACGCACGTACGCACGTGCACACACACACAAGTCCTCTGGGGCTCTGCTGTGCACGCACACACACACACACACACACACGTGCGTAAGCTCACAGAGTTTTGGAGCAGAACCTGGTATATCTGGTGCAAGAGGAGATGATATCTGTGAGGGGTCCCAGACCAAGCAACTAGGCCACAGTCCTGAACCTGAGAGGTGGTTAGCCCGATGTGTACTCCTTCATTTCTAGAATTTCTAAGGGCCTGCAGTGATTTTAGTTTGGAGAGATGGCTTAGTAATTAGGAGCATTCCTCTCTCTTCCAGAAGACCTGGGTTCAGTTCTCAGGGCCCATATCAGTTGGCTGACAACCACTTGTAACTCCAGGTCCAAGGGATCCAAACCCTCTCACCTCCGAGTGTGTGCGCGTGTGTACGTGCATGTGTTCTCTCTCTCTCTCTCTCTCAAAACTTTAAAAACATGCCAGGCCTAGTGCTTTGCTCCCAGCACTTAGGAGGCAGAGGCAGGCTGGTCTCTTGAGTTTGAGACCAGCCTGGCCTGCATAGTTAGTTCTGAGATGTCAGAAGAAGGGAAAACCTATTTCTAAGCAGTGTATTCAGTAGCCTTTTGCGTCTCCTGTCAGTCTGGTGTGATTTGTAGTTCTAAGTTTCTTGGAGTTCTGATCCCAGGCTTGGGTTAAATGGGCCACATCCCTTCCCTGAGCATCCTGCAAGCTAGATAGAGGGAAAGAGGTCCTCACTTGCTCCAAGACCTCCTACCACCCCGCTATGTTAAGCCTATGGGGTCTGTGAAGAAGTTCTGTATAAACTGTTAAATGTCTCCATGTCCCCCTGGGGACTGGGAGCTCCCAAAGGGTGGTGTCCATAGCATCTTTCGGTATCCTGTGACCCAGCACTCCGTAGGCACTTTGGGCTTCTCTGTTCCCATTTTACATGTGTGCCAAAGCCCCGTGAGGACAAGGTCACTTGAGCCCTGAGAGCTTGGGAGTGAGGGGTTCTAATCTTGCTGGGCTTCAGTTTCTTGGAAAGCAGGCATCTTTAGTACTTCTTCACCCTCTGGTGCTGGGGCAGGGAGTGGTTAAAAGAGCCCCTGCCTGTTGCCAGTTAAAGTGATCTTACATGTCCACGGCTATTACCATTGATGCTGTTAGGTTGTTATCTTGGCGTTATTCATGCTTCCTGGGCCCCAGCAGCTGCTGTGGCTATGCCTGGACTTAGAGCCGGGTCCACAGAAGAGACGTTGCAGCTCCTAATTAGTGCTCCGAAGAGAGGGCCTGGGTATTTAATTTTTGCTGCAGGATCCCACCCGCCAAATGCTTCCCCAGTCCTTCTCCACTGTACTGGATTTAGAGTTCTCTCCCGGTCTCAGGTAGAGGGACTGGCCCCAGGCAAAAGCCTCCCCAAATTTCCCCTGCCACTCCCTCCGCCTCCCAGACCTCTGGGGCCATGAATCATTTATGAGGCAAAAATGAAACCAATTAAGGACAAACTTTGAAAGCCTCTAATTGCCGCGCCTGGTGGCATGGAGGAGTGAGGGGCGGCAGTTCTGTTCGCTGTGGAATCTCCTGGCCCCAGCCTGGCCTTTCCAGGCCGTCTCCGGGCGCCACCACCTCCTGGCCGCTCACGGACGTGCCTGCGCTGCTCTGGGCAGCCGCCTGGCGCCCGCCCCGTCCTCCCAGGCCGACTAATTAGGCCCGGCTCCCTCCTGCGCTGCCCGCTCCAGGCCCGAGGTGATGGCGGCTCAGCCTGCCCTTCTGGGGCATGTGCCCCAAAGCTGGCCGCCTTTCCCAGGCTGAATGGCTGCCCGCCTGGCTTAACCCAAGCAAGCCCAGGGTGCACTGGAGCCTGGGGTCCACACTCCAAACCAGAGGGGCTGGGAAGAAATTGATGAAGGGCAAGCTGGGGACGGGAGTGGCTGGCAGTTGAGCTTATGGGGTGTTGCATTGATGAGTAGGACTACGCAGTGCCTGTCAACACTGCCAGGACGGACAGCAGTGACCCTATGCGAAATCTTGGGTTTGGGGATGCAGGCAGGTGGAGGTCAGAGTCTGGATCCAGCAGGACCTACCTCACTGCAGTGAACCAGAAGTGCCAGTCATAAGTCCTGCTAGCTGTGCTGGGGACCATGCAGGCCCTGGGCACTCAGGCACACTGTTTGCTGAAACAGAATTTCCGTGCTTGTGTTTTTCCATAATTATATTAGCAGGTGGGATTTTTCCTCGGGGAAGCACTTTGAGGGGGAGCGCTGTGGCTGTGTCCCCGCCTGCTCCAAGCGTGAGCTCACACTCAGCTCAGCCCGCCTGCCTGCCGTAATGATTTTTTAATTATGCAGCCAGTGCTCGGAATTGCTAATCCACCTCTAGCCCAGCGTCCCCTGCTGCAGCTTATACCCCAGCCCCTTGCTGCCAACCCCCGAAGGGCAGTGCCCAGCTATATACCCATCGCTGCATGCTGAGGGACACAACTGCTCCAGTGGGGTAAGAGTGCCCAGAAAGAGTCATGGGGTGCCTTTCCTCCCTCTGCAAGAGACAGGGCTTGGGCATGCTGCTCTCTTTGTCTCCCACCCCAGCCCTGGTCCCAACCTTGCTTGCAGTGGCCAGGGCATTTGTGTCTCTGGGAAAGGGCAGGGGCGTGATCAGTGCCCATCCCTCCTGTCTTGTGTGACCCCAAGGACATATGTGTACAAGCACTGTCTTTGTCCCTGTCACACCCACGAGTCATCCTCTGCTTCATGTCCACACTCAGACACACAGCTAAGCTGCAGCAGTGACACGCTCCGTGCTGCTCACACTCAGCCACACCTGAGAGCTGAGGGTACCCTCAGGAGACCCTGTGGCTGGATCTCCCCAGTCACCTCCAAACCCAAGGCTCTCTCTCTCCCTTCCTTTCCTTAGTGGGCTGCCTGTGGTTGGCCTGTAAGAGCCTCGATCGACCCTGGCCTGGGGGAGTTGGGGGGCAGACTGCAGCATAGTGGCAGCGGGTGGCTGCGGCTCCTCTCCAGGCGCCCAGCTGTGGCATCTGTCAAGGTCAGATAGCTACTCCGGAACCAGCCAGCTTGGCCCCATGGCCCCTCTCGCCTCATTATTTTTGTGTTCCGGGGTTGCAACGACACCTCCCTCCTTCCCTCCCCCCCCCCTCGGTCTCCTGCCTCTTGCCTTCCTCCCCCACGCCTCTGCAGGGAGGGCCTGCGGTCTAGGGGCTTTTGTTTTCCAGTTTTTACCAAGCTCCGGCCAGGCAGGCAGGCAGGCAGGTGGCTAGATGCTGACCAGAGCTGTTGGACCTTGAACGGCAGACAGGTGCCTCCCTCATGGCTGAGCGTCTCGGCCAAAACAGTGAATTAGTTTCTCAGAGGGACAAACTGAACCTGGGTGCCACCCAGCCCCCACCTCACCCCAGGCACACCTGTGGGCAGCTTCCTGTTTCCATAGGGGCCCTAGCAGCTGGCACAGTTCCCATCTGCACCATCCCCGGCACACTTAGGCCCCGCCAAGGCCCACAGTGCACACACTGCTGTCTCAACGGCTAAGACAGGTTAACACACAGATCTGAAGGATCTGCAGACAGCCACCCACCATAGTTAATGCTCTACTTGCACACAACACTGGTGGCTGTGTGTTTGGAGGTGTAGAAAGCACACCCCGCTGCCTTGCGCACTGGGAGCTTACGGTCCAGGTACCCCCACCATTGTTGGTGTATAACCATGCACATAGTAGCGCTCCAGTTCACAAAGGTTGGCCCTTGGATTTCATCTGCGCCTGGGCACACCCACAGCCCTCCAGACACAGGCTCCCAGCATAAATGTCTGACATGCTTCCCCTGGTGACACATAGCCCCGCTCCTCAGGATACATGCTCTTCATCACACTCCCTTCCTCCCAGGTTTCTTAGTTATCTACCCAAGGGGCTTTGGTCCCCTGAAATGACTCTGCTCGGTGTGCCCTGTATGTCCAGAGCATGGGAAAGGGTGCTTTGGCAGATGCACTGCCCCACCCACCTGGCCCAAGAGCACCCTGGTGCAGTAGGGTGGGGGTGGTTCCAGGTGGGTCATGACAGGCTTCCAGCAGGACAGGTGGGAAATGTGCCCGCTTAGGTGCCACGGCTTCTAGTTTAGGTAGGGTATGTAAATATGAGAGTACAGGGGTGTGAGTGGGATGTGGGCCTGGTCCAGATCCCCCAGAGTCTCTGGGGCAGCCACAGCCATCCGCACACTTCCTCCTCCAGCTGTGAACTGCTGTGGTTGTCCCTGGGAGGGGGAGAAGCTGGAAGCTTAGTGGTTGCTGGACACCCCCCACCCCCCAGGAAACTCAAAACCCTGGGCCAGCCGGGTGGCGGGTTGGGGCCGGCACAAAGAAGGCCTCTGTGCAGCCTGACTGGGCTGCCCACAGGATTCTGGGGGAGGCAGCAAGAGCCGGTTTCCGTCCCCGTTCTGCTTCCTGCGGAGGCCGCCGGAATGCCCGGAGCTCTTGCCCAGCCAGGCCCGTCCGGCCCACCCGTAGCCCCTTACCCTGCCTTTGCTGGGCTTGGGGTCTAGCTAGAGACGCTCTGGCAGTAGTGCTTGATGTGATATGCCTAGAGCCCCAAAGCCACCAGAAAGACCCCTGGGAACTGAGCCTTCTCCAAAGCCTCCATGTGCCTTGAAGCCCCTGGCTGGTATTGGAAAGTCAAGCCTGGAGACAGAGGTTCAAACCCTGACTCTGCCACCTACTGATCTTGTAACCCTAGGCAGGTATTTCACACCAGCTAAAAGGGTGTGGTGAGAATCTAATAATAAACTACAGGGGCTGGGTGTGGCAGCGCACGCCTTTTACCCCAGTATTGGGAAGCAGAGGCAGGCAGATCTCTAGAGCTAGAGGAGAGACCTGTCTGAAAACAGCAACAGCAAAAACAAAGAACAAGAAAAATGCTTAGCACAGTGCCTGGCTTGTGTCATGTCCCTTTAGGCGACCACAGCTGAAGGAGACTTCTTTAGCTTCTTGTTCCCAGTAAGCCAAATTCCCTCTGTGACCAGCTCCGGCCTCCTGTCAACCAACCAATAGGTCACTAACCAACCCTCTGTGGGTAGCTGATGGGGAGTCAACTCTCCAAACCTCTTTTGTATCTGTCCTCTTCCCATTCAAGCCCAGGAGGGGAGTTGACTCTCCAAACCTCTTTTGTATCTGTCCTCTTCCCATTCAAGCCCAGGAGCATGAGTCTTGCAATTAAGAGTGAGATCACGAACCTTCTCCAGGGCTGAAGAGATGGCTCAGTGGTTAAGAGCACTAGCTGCTCTTGCAGAGGACCCAGGTTTGGTTCCTGGCACCTGCACAGCAGCTCACCACTTCCTGTAACTCCTGTTCCTGGCACCATCTTCTGGTCTCCTTGGTCAGCAGAGGTGCACACAGCGCATATGCTCATATGTAGGTCCCTCATACATACATACAAAATAGAATAAGTTCCTATTCTACAGATAGGAAACAGGTGCTCTATGTAGGGAAGGGGCTAGTTCAAAGTCCGTGGGAAGGAAGGCCAGATCAGAGCCACAGCTCAGACTTTAGGACTCCAGTGCACACCTTTACTCTCTTGGCATGGCTTGCCCCTCTAGGTCCTCAACTCAGGTGTCTCTGAGCCAGCTTTCTCTGCCTGTCCTGTGCTGAGACTCAGCAGGGATTTGGGTGTCTGCAGGCATAACTCTGTGAAGCATTTAGTTCAAGATTCAAAGACACCCCAGGGGAGAGTGTCATTTTGTCCATCCTAGCCAGCTGACTATTTTGCCTACTTTCAGGGCAGTACAGAGTGTCTATGAGGAGTGTAGGGGCTGAAGCATACAGAAGAAAGGCTAAGCCCATATTAGCTCTGGTCCATGGGGTCCCATATGACATGTCAGAAGAGAGCTCAAAGGTCATGTGCTGAAGTCACAAAATGAGGAAGGGCATTCCTGGGCCTTTGCTGCCTTTGGGGTAAGAACCCAGGGGAGGTTCTGGGAGAGGAAGTCTGCATTTCACTGCCTAGAGGCCAGGTCAAAGCACTCCCCTGGCCAGGGCCTCTGTGCCAGTCCAAGAAGGTCCTCACAGCCAGGCAGTGGTGACTCACGCCTTTAATCCCAGCACTCGGGAGGCAGAGGCGGGCGGATCTGTGAATTCTAAGACAGCCTGGTCTACAAGAGCTAGTTCCAGGACAGCCTCAAAGCTACAGAGGAGACCCTGTCTTGAAAAACCAAAAAAAGGGGGGGGGTCCTCAGAGGTAGTCTAGGGAATTCTATAGGAAGAACAGGCCTGTTTTGCTTTGTTCAGAGCTTTGTGTATCTGAAGCAGAACATTTAAGTCATAGATATGACTGCCACAGTCCCAGAGGGGTTTGGCTTGTTTGATTTTTTTTTTTTTTTTTTGGAGGGAGGAGCAGGGTCTCACTTTGTAGCCTTGGCTGCTGCCATGCAGCTCTGTGTAGACCAGGCTGGCCCCAAATTCATAGAGATCTATCTGCCTCTGTCTCAAGTGCTGTGATTAAAGGTGTGTGCCATCACACCCTGCTTCCTTGTGTGTGTGTGTGTTGTTTTGTTTTGTACTATCTTGGAATGTTAAGTCTTATTGAAAATCCCCTAGTGGTGTCAATTTCTAGGTCCTTGGGTGATTACAGTGGCCATACAGGTCTTTCCCTCCATCCTGGGTGTATGCCCTGACGACCTCAGGCTGTAACTGTTCTTCCTGCCTCCAAGAGCAGCACACCTGTGTCTCTTGGGCCCGAGGGCTCCCAACCTCTGTAAACGTCCCAGACTGAATTATGAAGCTCAGAGACAGAACCCCCTCCTCAGCATGAGTGGGTCAGCTCAGTTCAGTCCCTGGAACCTGTGGTCTGGGCTCCCTGCCAGCACGTCTTGTCTGTCTGTCTGAGCTTATACTGCTCTTCAGCACTGCTCTCCTCTATACCCCAGGTAGGTAGAAGTAGTAAGCCAGCATGTGTGCTCTGCAGCGCCAGTCTAACCACGCCATGCTGAAGTGTGCTTAGCCAGAGCCCTGGGGTTAGAGCAGGAGGCCTCCTTCCTTCCACAGGCAGGATAGGCCAAAAGGGTCTTCGAGCCAGTGCACAAGAAGAGGCTTAACACCCTGGGAAACCTGCCCTCAGGCAGGATGGTACTTGGATCGTTCTAAAAATGCACTTTAAAAAAATCATCAAACCAGTGACAAGAGTGGTGGCCAATACTTGTAACCCCAGCACCCAGGAGGCCAGGATTGTCGGATGCTTCCTCCCCAGGAAGAAACATTGAATTATACTGTAAAGGTCCTGTCCTTGATCTCAAGGCTCTGTCCAGTTGGGACCCTGCAAAAACTCAGCCATACCTGGCACCTGCTTCCACCCAGCTCTTCCTGAGGCTTTCAGCTGTGTGTCCTCTGGTAGCTTCTCCCTATCCTTAGCTCTTTACTTGGCAGCCTCTTCCTCCGAGCAGGCCCTCTAGTCTCACTCAGTCTCCTTCCAGGTCCCATGTGCTCTCGGAGGAAGGGTCAGTGTCTGTGACCTCCCTGCCCCTTCCTCCACAATAGCAGTACATTGAGCCACTACTGGGATAAGTAGGAAAGGGGGTACCACTAAACATGTAAATCTAGCTGCAGGCCTCCTAGGAACACAGAGCATCAGTCCTCCCCCATGCAGTCAGTGTCTTCTGGGACCGAGGGTGGGGTGAGGCCACTGCCACTACCTCCGGTGACCTCATTGCCAGCTGGCATTATGATGTCACTGACCTTAGCATTCTGAGTTGAGTTCCTGCATGTGTATCTCCAAGCCTCCAGGTGGGGCACTCCCCTGGGGGCCTGTGACAGCTCACCCCTGACCAGGAAGAGGTGACAGGCATGGTAACGATTTGGTGGGAGGGCAGTAGTATAACTGGGCCGCTTTGCCTTGGGCTGTTCTGTTCATTGCCCAAGTAGAACAAAGGCAGTCAGAGAGCAGGTGACTAGCACTTAGCTCTGGGTTCAAGATTTACCACTGCTAGGCACTAGCTGTTGACATCAAGCCAACAGCCTGAACTTTTGTGAACCTTGTTCTCTTCATCTCTGGAAATGGTTAGAAGTTCCTGTCTCTTGGTTACTATCTTTTTTTTTTTTTTTTGAGACAGGGTAGCTTTGTAGCCTGTCCTAGAATTGCTCTTGTAGACCAGGCTGGCCTCGAACTCACAGAGATCTGCCTGCCTCTGCCTCCCAAGTGCTGGGATTAAAGGCGTGCACCACCACCGCCCGGCTTACTATCTTAACATGAAGCATACACACACCACAGCACAGAAGGTGCTCAATATATGTGAGCAGCTAGCGAGAGGTTCTTAGTTAAACATTAGTTGGGTTTGAAGAGAGCAAGGTCTATGCCTGCAGAAGGTAGAGACAGGAGTAACCCCTGTGCTAGCATATGGTCTTATCTCTGACTTCCCTTCGAACAGCCAAGGTCTCAACCTCCATGGCCTGCTGTGACCACAGACCCTCCTTCCATCTCTTCCCCAGCTTAGGTTAGACATGGCTTCATCAGGTGTCCCTGATTCTCACTCTTGGGCTCCTCCCTCTATGATGGGCTCTGTCATTCCCATCCCTGATCCCCTAATAAAACCCTCTGACCTCCAACCACGACTCTGCTGCATCCCACCAGGTCTTGTCTCTGACCCATTCCTGAGTTCTATTGTCAGTGTTCTCTGTCCTTAACCACCTGTCTCCCTCTCAGGCCCAGCTCTTGGGGACTGGTTCCTTCGCCCCTAGGCCCTGTCCCCACCCGTCAGCCCCTGGTCCCAGCTCCAGGCCGCCGGGCTCCTGCCTGGACAAAGGGGTCCTTTGTGGGCTGACCGCGGCTGGCAGGGCGGCGGGGCGCTGGCTCCGCATTGCTGATGAAACGGAGCCCTTTGTTGTCCCTCCTCAGGCGCAGTATTTCTTTTTGGGGGCTGGATGCGTTCCTGGCAGGGCGGATGATGGATGCGCCCGCCGCTGCCGCCTGCCTGCCCGCCAGCTTTCCCTCCCGCTCATTCCCGCTCCGCTTCAACGCAACCCCAGCTCTCTTCCCCTGCTGCCTGGGTATTGCCAGGCCCTTCCTGGCCTGGGAGGGGTTGCTGTGTTCCCTGCTGTAAAAGGCGGGGGCCTAGGAAAATGTCCCCTCTGTTCTCTCCTTCTATGAGTAGGTTAGACGGGGCCTGTAGTCGGGTTCATAGGGACCAGGGAGGACATCAGCCTTTCCCTAGGTCTGAAAGGGATAACACAGCCACAAAGGCAGGTTTAGAAGAAGCTTGGGGACTAGGCCTAAGCCACGAAGACTAGTTTTGCATATCTGCTGTTTGAGGGCTGTCGCCCCTGTGACCAGTCCCCATGTGTATCCTCCCTCCCCCACCTTCAGTTTCCAGGGTTGACAGACCACAGTGTTCTGCCTGCAGCACCTGTTCAGTGACATATCACGTTTTCTGTCCCAAGCTCAGTATGCCTTAGGACCTGAGAGACTGAGAGCAGGTGGTCCCTGGGAGAACTGAAGTGAGAGATGAGGAAAAATTCTAGGAGGGGACCAGAGATGAATGGAACGCAAGGCCTTTTCCCAACATATAAAGACTGGGGATGGGGACAAAAGCAGGAGCTCAGCCTGAGCAAGTAAGCACCAGCCCTGAACCATGCTGCTTGCTGTGTTGAAGGGAGCTGACTTCTAATTGACCTGCCGGCCCTGCGCAGCGCCAGCTCCTGGAGCTGGGGGAGGGGGGGAGGGAGAGCTTGAGCAAGCAAGAGCAGCGTTAATGCGGCTATCGATTTCTGCCACCGGCCAGCGGGCCTTAGAGGCGGGGGACACATGGGCTTTTCTCCTGTCGCTCTAGCCCATAGCCCTTCTTCCCTGTCTCTGTAGTTGGGCTGCTGGGTTGTGACCCTGGGCAAGGAAGTTGAGCTCAATGAGCAAGAGCTAGAAGAGGTGGCTTGGTGCTTTCTGACTCTTGTCCGTCAGCACGCCCCTCCCTCTGCACACCCGAGGTCACTGGTCTCTAAGGAAGAAGGCCTGGAAAGGTGATTTAGGCTGACCCGTTGGAGGTGAGTGTCCCACAGGTGAGATAGCACAAAATCCTCAGAATAGTCCCCTTATGGCCCTGACCTCTGACCATGCCTTCCTGGGATTGTCCTGGTGGGTTCCAACATGCTTGATTCTTCTCAACGAGGTGCCCCCAGGGGGACTCAGATCCATGGAGATCTGAGGAAGAACTGCTTACAGAGGGAGGCTTCAGTTGCCTCCCCTTGAGCACTACAGTTGGGAGCATTGACCACTCCTTGTGGCTACCTGTTGACAGCCCTGGAGCAGAGGGCCCGACAGGTTACAGGTTTACTCCTTTGTAAATGCAGAGGGGTGGACTACATGACCTGGTACAGGCTGAGTATCCAGGGCAGCCTGGTGGGTGTGATGGGGTTGTCCAGGGACAAAGATCTGATGTGTTCCCAACTCTCAAGCCCAGGGCAGGGTGGGGTTTGCCAGATGTTCCACTGCCCCTTGAGCCACCAGCTGCTCAGGGGTTGGGCCTATGCTCTCACTCCTCCACTTGGGATGCCAGACTGAAGGAGACCTACAGGGAAGGGATACTAGAGAGCCAGGACTCATGAGGAAATTGCTACCCTGCTCCATCTGGACCTGTGACAAGGGCACTGGCCTCTCACATGCCCTGCTCAAGACTGGAGTTCAGAAGCCCCTATCCTGGGAAAGGCCCTGGGCCTCAGAACTGTGGAGATGGCCAGAGGACAGGCTCTTGCTTGCCTCCACCTTCTCTATCCCAGCCCTCTGGGTTTTCACTGGACCCTCTTCTGTGCACCCCTAGAAGCCAGGCCAGGGCACAGCAGGGGCTGAGGTGATGGCTGTGGTGGTTTGGGAACAGACAAGGAAGTGTGGAATTTATGCATGTCAAGAGGGGCACTTGAGGCTCCGTGCTCCCCCCTTGCTTGGTAGAAGGGTAGATGTTCCTTTAAACAAGGGTGCTATATTCTCTTAGACTTTGAATTAAATAGAAGAGCCTGAATCCTTTACCTGTGATCTCCAAACAAGCATCCAGAGACAGCTGTTGTGGTTAATACCTTTCTTCCTCTCTTTAGATGGGTGGGGACCAAAGACGAGAATGTGGGGGGGTCATTAATCCTCCGGAGTTAGTTAGCCTCTCCAGATCTCCTATACCACCAAGGACAGCAACCACTTTCCTTCACTATTCGGTCTTCTAGATCTTCACAAGGCCTCAACCTCCCTGTGCCTCTCAGTGGCCATGTGTCTATGGGCTAGTAGCTCTCATAAGCCTTGTTCTCCCTGACTGGGAAACACAAAGATCTGATGTGTTCCCAACTCTCAAGCCCAGGGTGATCTCCTCTGATTACCCTACCACTTTGTAGAGTTCTGCTGAGTCTTAAGATAGTCCAAATAAATTCTTCACCAAGATAGGCTTGGCACTTAATGCCTTATCAGGCTTCTGGTTGTTACCATGGCAGTATGGGTGGTGGTACTGAAGGAAGAGGGTTTACTGACCTTGTCCCCACCTCTCCCAACAGAGTAAAGACGTTTCCACGCGGACACCTAACCATGTGCCTGCCCTGAGTGAGACCCACCAGACGTCTCGATTGTGGGCAGCAGGGCTACACACTCATCTGTGAGCCCCCAGCAGTTTGCAGGCTCTCCCAGCAGTGGGGTCTGGGCCTCGGCCCCACCATGTCGAGCCTCGGCGGTGGCTCCCAGGACACCAGTGGCAGCGGCAACAGTAGCACCAATAGCAGCAGTGGCAGTGGCCCAAAGGCAGGAGGAACAGACAAAAGTACCACAGTGGCTGCGACCACACCAACCTCAGTGGCAGATGATGCCCCGCCCCCTGAGCGTCGGAACAAGAGTGGCATCATCAGTGAACCCCTCAACAAGAGCCTGCGTCGATCCCGCCCACTCTCCCACTACTCTTCCTTTGGTAGCAGTGGCGGCAGCGGAAGCATGATAGGGGGGGAGTCTGCTGACAAGGCAGCCGCAGCTGCAGCCGCAGCCTCCCTATTGGCCAATGGTCATGACCTGGCTGCGGCCATGGCCATGGACAAAAGCAACCCTACCTCAAAGCACAAAAGTGGTGCTGTGGCCAGCCTGCTGAGCAAGGCGGAGCGGGCCACAGAGCTGGCAGCCGAGGGACAGCTGACGCTGCAGCAGTTCGCACAGTCCACGGAGATGCTAAAGCGCGTGGTGCAGGAACACCTGCCCCTGATGAGCGAGGCAGGTGCTGGCCTGCCTGACATGGAGGCTGTGGCTGGTGCCGAAGCCCTCAACGGCCAGTCCGACTTCCCCTATCTGGGCGCTTTCCCCATCAACCCAGGCCTCTTCATCATGACCCCAGCTGGTGTGTTCCTGGCTGAGAGTGCGCTGCACATGGCTGGCCTGGCCGAGTACCCCATGCAGGGAGAGCTGGCTTCTGCCATCAGCTCAGGCAAGAAGAAGCGGAAACGCTGCGGCATGTGTGCGCCCTGCCGGCGGCGCATCAACTGCGAGCAGTGCAGCAGTTGTAGGAACCGAAAGACTGGCCATCAGATTTGCAAATTCAGAAAGTGTGAGGAACTCAAAAAGAAGCCTTCCGCTGCTTTGGAGGTAACAGCACCGTAGAGGGAGGTGTGCGGGCTCTCCCATTTGTCTGGCAGTCCAAATCTACCCCCGAGTCCTGGAGCCCACCTTTCTGCCTGCAAGTGTGTGGCATACCCAGCCAGTCCTAGGGCCTGAAGGTCTGGCTGCAAGGTATCTGTTCACTGCCCTAAAAATCAGAGCCACATCCTGAGATGCCAGCAAGGCATGGTTTGCAGGTAGGGGCTTGTCATTCCCAGTTAGGCCCTGGTTCTCTGCTGCTCCCCTCCTAGGGCCTGGGTCAGGTATTTCTACATAGGTACCAAGTTTCTGTCTCATAGACATGTTCTAAAGCAGTAACCCAAGACTCTGGTTGTGTGTTAGCCCCATCTGAAAGGTTCTGTCTGTGGACTCTGTGGCCTTGAGAATAAGCCCTACAACTTGCCTCCCAGAGTCCTGTCCCTCCCTCCTCCAACACACACAGCGCGCACACAAAATAGAACAGTTACAGTGCTGGCTGCCCTGCCTGGAGATGGGGAGGGACAGCTCAGCTCATTCCTAACTATGATCCTGGCATAGCTGCAGGGGTCTGTCTACCTTTGTAGCAAAGCCTGTCCCTCTCTCCCCAGATAAGGTAAACTAGCTGGGTTCAAAAGCAGCTTCGCAGTTTGCTGTCCCTGCCACTAGTTCCCACCCCTCTTGGAAGTAGACTTGATTCCATAGTAATGGTGGCCTAGCCATGGCCTCTTGCCACCTTTCTGACTGCAACCTCCCATGTGTCTTGCTTACCTACCAGCTCACCAAGGCACCCACGCCAGTGTAGACACCCACATGTACACCTGCTCCTCTCATCATAGCGCTCTCTGCTCACTGAGCGCCAGATATCTGCCTCCCCATCACAGTTCCGTGTACACCACACAGTCTGACACAATGCAGGCTCCTGTGACAGGACGCAGCTGTGGCCCCAGGTATGGCCATCTGGTGCTCTGGGCCAAGGGAAAGGGGTCCAGAAGGCTTCTGAGTTCGGTGGCTCAGGAGGCCTCTGGGCCCTTGGGTTGCCCAGCGGGTCATGGCTCCTTCTTTGGCCAGCCTGTCCTGGCCAGGATAACAGGAACTCTTCGGGGTAACTGCCCGTCCTCCATGCTCGTCCCTCCGCCATTGAGCCGGCCTCGGGGAGCTTCTTGCACCAGGTCCACCGGGACCCTGACTGAACTTTCTCCTTGTTTTTGTCTCCTGCCCCGCCAGAAGGTGATGCTTCCGACGGGAGCCGCCTTCCGGTGGTTTCAGTGACGGCCGGGAACCCAAAGCTGCCCTCTCCGTGCAATGTCACTGCTCGCGTGGTCTCCGGCAAGGGATTCGGGCGAAGACAAACGGATACACCCGTCTTTAGAACCAAAAATATTCTCTCACAGATTTCATTCCTGTTTTTATATATATATATTTTTTGTTGTCATTTTAACATCTCCACATCCCTAGTATAAAAAGAAAAAGAAAAATTTAACTGCTTTTTCAGAAGAAGAACAACAAAAGAGGTAAAGCAAATCTACAAAGTACCGAGACTTCCTGGGCAAAGAATGGACAATCAGTCTCCTTCCTGTGTCAATGTCAAT
The DNA here is from genome assembly GCA_004026605.1 of Ondatra zibethicus. Lineage (NCBI taxonomy): Eukaryota > Metazoa > Chordata > Mammalia > Rodentia > Cricetidae > Ondatra > Ondatra zibethicus. Next base: position 111,350 of record PVIU01001647.1, read on the forward strand.
GTTGTCTGTGCAGGAGATGCCGTTTTTGTGTAGAGAATGTAAATTTTCTGTAACCTTTTGCAATCTAGTTACTAATAAGCACTACTGTAATTTAGCACAGTTTAACTCCACTCTCGTTTTAAACTTCCTTTGATTCTTTCCAACCATGAAATAGTGCATAGTTTGCCTGGAGAATCCACTCACGTTTATAAAGAGAATGTTGCTGGCACCGTGTAGAAGCCCCTCTGTATCCATCCATGTGTGCAGAGCTATAGCCAGAGCCCACTGGGACTGGAGTTCCTGTCCCAGGCCCAGCCTTGTTGCACCCACTGTCCCCTGGCTGGGACCCCCTACCCCAACAGTGACAGATTTTGGAGAGATGAGGATTCTATTCATTTGTTGATCCGCTGAGATCTGGGGAGCCTACATCTCAATCCTGGCTACTTCCCCTAGAGAAAATAAGCCCTCTTTTTTCAGCCTTGCTCTCAGCAACAGAAGAAAGGGCTTCTCCGTGGTCCCTCACCTACCTCCAAGTAGGGGTGGGTGCCCAGGGGGCTCCCTACCCGTGGCCAGCTCCCTGCTGAGGAACATGCTGTTTGTATTGTTTTAGGAGACCAGGCTGTTTTGTGAATAAAATTGAATGCATGTTTGTGTCCTGATACACTGCTGGCTTCTTGGGGTTTCGGAGGGCTGGCTTGGGGCTGGGGCTAGGGTTTGTGTGGGACTATCTTGAGAGAAGGGTACCCTGAGGATACTTAAGAGTTGAGTCTCTTGGAAAAGAGAAGCCTTTTGGACTGGGTGGGGGGAGGGTGAGAGCCATCCTGGAAACAGCATGGAAGCATGTTTATATGGAAAGTCTGGTGTATCCCAGGCCTTGGGACCTAGACCACTAGGAGTGTCACCCACTTTGGGCCGCACTGCTCCCCAGCTTTTCAGTGTCAGGCAGCCTGTGATGTTGGTAGGCTGTCTGTCTGGGTCTTTTTGCATGGCAGCCATGAGTGAGTGTGAACTCACCCAGCTACTCGCCCAGTGGAGTAGTTTCCTCCCAGGTTTCTGGAATGTGACTGCCCTCTGTGTGCCCTGTCCTTGGACCCCTTCCATTCCAGCCTGAGTTCAAGAAGGGCATCGTCTGCTCCAGCCTCCATGTGGTCTAGAACCTCAGAAGCCAGGTATCTGGGGAAATCATTGCAGGGTTCCACCGTCCAGGCCAGGGCAACTTTCACAAGAAAGACATTTGCATGCCCCTCCCCATATTCCTTGGAGGCTAACCTGACAATGAAGCCTAGCCTACCGCTGGAGGAGTGTGCTCCCCCCCACCCCGCCATTTACAGCTGCTAAGCCTGGCAGAGGTGGAAGCTAGACTTGAAGAAGGACTTCCTGACGAGGTTTCAGGTGGGTGAGGACTTTGAGAACAAAGGAAGGTGGGGTTTTCTGAAGCTGAGTGGGTGGTGAGGTGGGGGAGATGGGCTGTCCCTGCTATTGTTCCTGGAGGAGGAAAGCAGGGAGGAGGTATCCTGACCCCCCAACCCCTTTCCCTGTGTCACAGGCTCCCTTGGAGCACCAGGGGCTCAGCAGCCTGGCCTGGCACAGCAGGGGTAGGCAGGGGCGGGGGAGGTAGCTTTCAACTCCATCTCTGCCTGGGAAAATTCCCTTTCATGTGGCTGCCTGTGATCTCTCCAGGCGGCTCTGCCAAAGGGGGGTGTCCAGCAGGGAGTAGGGGGAGGCGTTGCAGCTGGGGGCACCCTCACTGCAGTACAAGGCAAACTGCAGCACCTCCAGAAACTTGGGGGAAGGGGGAGTCTAAGAGGGTATGGGGATGCTAGCCAGCAGGGGGCACTGGGCTAGAGGCCTTTGCTGGCAACATACAGGCTGCAGATGGCCTAGGCCAGCCCTCTGGCACACCTCCAGGTGTGGGGTTGGTGGCTCCAGTGCCAGCCTTATGGGAGGGGACTCTTACTCAGCTGGCCTGGACCCACCCCACAGTACAGAGACACCCAAAGTTCAAAGACCCTCTTGTCCAGTTTCTGAGTCTTAATGTACCCAAAGGCCAGCCACAGTGTCTCTGAAGGAAGATGGCTGTGGGGCCAAATCTTGCCCTGGAAAGTTATTTCTCCCAGAAAATGGCCTAAGGAGGAACACCATCGTGAAGGCGGGGCCTGGTGCATAGTAAGCTCTGGTCAGTGACACCTGATGTTTTAAAACTATTCTCAGGGCTGAGGAGATGGTTCTGTGGCTAAGACTGTTTACTGCTCTTGCAAAGGACTAGAGTTTGGTTCCCTGCATGTGGCTCACAACCACCTGTAACTCCAACTCTGGAGGAGCCAACACCCTCTTCTGGCCTCAGGCACCAATATATAAGCACACACATGTACACATAAGAACAAACATTTAGGTGCACACCTGTAACCTCAGCTGTGGGGAGGCTGAGACAGGAGGACAACCTGAACTACAGAGGCCCCGCGTGAAGAGCATGGCGAGGTGATAAGGTGATGACATGCCCCGTCCCAGCACTGAGGAAATGGAGTCGGGAGATAAGGAAAACCTTAGTTATATAGTGAGTTTGAAGTCCTCTTGAGCTATATCAGGTTCTGTCTCGGGAAGAAAAGCTGAGCGTAGCGAGGCACACCTCTAGTTCTAGCACCCAGGAGGCAGAGGCAGGCAGGTCTCTGATTTCGCAGCACTATCAAGTGGGTTCCAGGACAGCCAGGACTATGTAGGGAGACCTTGTCTCAAAAGAAACTTGTGTGTGTGCTTTTCCCCAACTCACCAGCCTACTTTATTCTTGAGAATATCTTTCCATTAAACTTTAGTGTGTGAGTATTTTGCCTGTATGTGGTCTTTGTGCCCCACATGGGTGCCTGGTACCTGTGGAGGTCAGATTCCAGGAGACTGCTGTTACAGGCAGCTGTAAGCCACTGTATAGATGCTAGAAATTGAACTCTGGTCCTCTAGAAGAGCAGTCAGTACTTTTAACCGCTGAGCCATTTTCCCAGCCCCAAAACTGTATTTCTTTAAAATAAATCATTCACTAGACCTCTCCAAAAAAGGCCCTTTTGGCTGGACCTGACCTTGACATTCTCCCTAAGGCCGAGTCCTGCCACAAAGCCCAGTACAGTCCGGCTGCTGCTAACCAGCTGGCCTGGCATCCTGCTTTCTGGCCATATGGTTTAAGGGTCTCCAACTCCTCCTGTGACCTAGCCTTCGCACACCTGTTTGTCTCCTTGTCACATTCAGAGTCTGCTGTCCCTTTATCCCCGTCTTGCACCTCTCCTGCTGTCAAAGGACCCTGGGGTGGGAGGTGGAAGTAGCCCTTTCCCTGCCAGGACAGTAAATACGGCCTCCTGGTAATTTAGGAGCCTTCACCCAGCATCCTGTAGCCCTCCTGGGGGGTCCAGCGTTCAGAACCAGCTTTGAGGGTTGCAAGGTATGAGAGGCTGGACACACTGCTGGAGTCAAGTCCTGTGTGTGTGTGTGTGTGTGTGTGTGTGTGTGTGTGTGTGTGTGTGTGTGCGCGCGCGCATGCGTGCGTGTGAACACTCTTGGAAACAAGAACAGCAACACGGATGTGTGTGTTTCTCACGCTGCTGGAGATGAGCAATACAGGGACCTTGTGTGGGTGAGAGAGATGGACGGCAGGGGTGCGGGGCTCTTAAGGCCCAGCAAAACCTTGTGAGGTCATGTCCTGGAATATTGTACCATTGAGTGTGACATGAAAGTGGGCTTGAAACGATGTGAAGACATTTAAGACCTCATGTGGCCATGGGTTCATATATGAATGATGTCATTGGGATGTTCAGTGATGTTTGTGTGATCCTGTGACCTTGTAAAGTCCTGTAGCAAACCCAGTGTGATATCAACTGAGTGTGTAACATCGGGTGATACTTAGTTTATGGTATTGAATATACAACTATGTTGACCCTGGGACAAAACTTCTTAATACTAAGTGTCCATGACTGTCATAGATGTGGCCCTGAGACACCAGAGAGAGTGTGATGTAAGTAATGACCATGCTGTGACCCTGCATAATGCTGGGGGGGGCGATATAAATTTGTCAGTGTGCACATGGGATCCCACGGGTTGCAGACCCATTGCCCTGTGTGTGTCTGTCTCCGGCATCTCCTGCTACCCACCCCTGACAGCTGTGTAGTTCTAGGGAGAGCACAGGGTTCTGGGGCATCTCATTCCCAGCATGGGTCCAGAGGCTCAGGCTGCATCGGGTGTTGGCATGGGACAGCAGAGGCTTTTCCCACAGTTGAAATGCCCCTCTCCCAGACCTTCCACTGCTGGCTTCAGCTCCACAGAATACCCTGGCAACTCTGACTCCTTTGTTCTCTGTGGCCGCCAAAGGCCTCCCACTTCAACCCCAGACTGTCCAGCGCCTGCCAGGCAGGCGACCCTTCCCCCATGGCAGCCAGGCTTGGTGTGACCTAGTCCCTACCCACGGAAACCACCACATCACACACACACACACACTCTGTCTCTCTCTCTCTCTCTCCATGTCTATCCCATCCTCCAGGTCTAACACAGGACTCCAGCCTGTGAGCTTGGTGTGCAGGAAGAAGGAAGCAGAGCAGTTCCTGGGGCTGCACTGGGTGATTGTAGGCCAACACCTGGGCTCTGGAAGGGTACAACTTACCCTTGGCATGTGGCCAAGTTGGAAGCTCAGCCTTCAGTCCAGACTGGTTTCCGTTTGAGTCGGTTTTGCTTTGGCTCAGGTCAACCGTCAGGATTGGGATTATGACTTTGTAGATAAGGAACGTGCATGACTCACCAAAAGCAAAATGCTGATTAGCACCCAGGCTCCTTACTCCCTTGGGAAGAGGACCAGCTGCCTCCAACAGAGTTGGGAGGGGGCCTGGGACTCTGGACATATGGGTTCCTCCCCATGTACTGGTCATGGTGTGTCAGGCACCAAGTTGTATGTGTGTTTCTCCTTGTTGGATGACCTTGGCCAAGTACCCTTGCCTCTGTTCTGGAAAGAAGGGCAACAGTTAGGGCTTGTAGAGTAGGGACTTGACAAGGTGCATTGCATAGCAACAAGGTCACCTCACAGTTAGTGCCAAGATCCACAGCAAGGACATGACACTGGTGACTCTGGAGCAGATTTAGGCATGGAGCCTCCACTCCCAGCCCAGCCTAGCTCACACTGCTAAGAAGAAGGTCGTGATATCAGCATGGCGGCTCAGCGTATCAAAGCCTTTTGGGTCTGACCTGATTGCACTGCCAGCTCCCACCCCCTCCCAGGTGCCAGAGATACACAGGTGGAGGTCATTTGCACAGCCCTCCCTGTCCCGTCGTCCATCGTCGCCCCCCCAGCCCCCAACAGGCTGCTACTGTGCAAGTGTAACTGAAATGAACAGGCCACAGTAAAAGAGATCCCAACCCGGGGCTGGAGAAATGGCTCAGTGGTTAAGAGCACTAACTGCTCTTCCGTAGGACCGGGCTTCAATTCCCTGTACCCACACGGCAGCTCACAACTGTCTGTGAGTCCGGTTCCACTCTCACACAGACATACATACAGACAAAACACCAATGCACATAAAATTGAAAAAGAGAGAGAGAGATCCCAGATGGGAATTGGGCCTTGTTGTCCCCACGTCACATAGCTCTGCAGTGTGCCCTGCTCCTAAGTGCCACATCTGCCTTGAGGTCTCGGCTTGCTGGGAAGGGTGGGAGGGTCTTCTGAGACTGCTGGCCAGGCTGCCAAGCAGACACTCATTTCTCTGCCTGCCACCCTCCCATCTTCCAGCAGCATTACAATTCCGCTCTTCCAGAAAACAAGGGCAGGCTTCAGAGGCAGCAGGGGGTGTGAAGAGGAGGGAGACCAGGTCTTCTGGGGCTGAAGATTTGGGTATTGGAGGATTCGAGCTGCTAAGGGTGATCACTAACCACTAACCCTGCCTCAGATGCCAGGCCCTAGGGGCTCACATCTGTTTCCTGTCCTTTCTGACTGATCCTCACCTCTTCTGCACACACACACACACACACACACACTTCATCCCCCTGACTCCCAGTAGCTCAGGTGCCCCCACATCTCCCTTGTCACAGTAGCAACCATTCTGGGTGATATCACATGCTGTCAAGACCATGGTCATGCGTTCACGAAAGGCATCATTGGCACCTGTCACAAGAACTGTGCTAAGAAACATCTGTAGTCAGATGTGTGGACCAGGCCTATATTCAGTACTAGGAAGGTGGAAGCAAGAGGATCAGGAGTTCAAGGACAGCCTGAGCTGTCAAAGACTGTCTCACAAGAAGCCTGTGAGCTAAATAAAAATCTTCCCTTCTTTGACACTTTTTTTTCTGTGAGCATTTTTTTTATCATAATTGTCCATAAATGAGGAAAACTTTTAGAACCTCCTTGGGCAGAGAGTGTGGCTCAGTGCCTTAAATAGCGTATACAATGCATTGGGCTGGGTCCCCAGCACTGCAAACCCCCAAAAGCATCCATAGCCCTTGATTAGAGGTACCAATGAAACCCTCCTGCCTCCCAGTGCACTGAACTTGTGACTGGTAAATCAAGCACTGGGCCAGTTCATTGCATCCATATGCCCAGAAAACCATGAGGAGAGCATTGATCAATTATCCCCTCCTTATAGATGACAAAAATAGGGCAAGAGAGAGAGATACAAGAGCACACAGCTGATTTTCTAAACACTTGCTTATGCTTCAGACTTTGTCTGGAAACAAACAAACCTTCCCCCTCCTGACAGACCTAAACTCAGTGGAGCCAGGAGATTTGTTTGTTTGAGACAAGGTTTCGCTATATCCCACGTGGGATACTCCTGCCTCAGCCTCTGAGTGTTGGGATTACAGGCATGTATTACCACACCCAGCCCATAAAGTCCTTTAACCAAATATTCGCAAGTCCAGAAAGGTTTAGGAAAAAATAACTGAACAGAAGTGCTGTATAGGGAATAAGGGCTTAACCTAGAGCAGCAAGCATAGAAATTCTGGGGATGCAAAGTGGACACAGCCTGAGTTCACACAGCTCCTCCCCTTCCCCACCCTGGATAACCCACCCGAGCTCCCAGGGCCTCCTGCAACAATAGGATTGACGGGCAGCTGCTGGGGGCCCAGAACACTGGCCACTGTGAGAGTGAGGGCAAGGGCAGTGCCCGCTCTGCAGCCGTTGATAAGGCGACAGAGCCCTCGGGAGCGGGGACACGGTGAAGCCATGGAAACACGGCTGAAGTGTGAGGCTGGCTCAGCCACTTCCCCAGGTGGCTGCCTCCCAGGCCTGGCAGGGACCCAGGAAGACAAGTCCAGCTACAGGCTATGTCTCTTCCTGCCCTCCCAGGGGCCAGCCTGAGCTGGTGGCTGGAAGTATCACCCCAGCCTGCTCTCCTAGGGTCACACTGGGGTCAGTCAGTCTTTGGGCATCGGTAGGGAACACCAAGGGTAGGCAGGGTGCTCCACCAAAGCCTACTTCCCCATTTAGCTCCTCCTAGTGTGCTACCCACTCCTCTACTATAAATATGTGTGTATTATTTACCTTAAGCATTTTGATAAATCATAATAGTAGAGACATCTGCTGTCAAAACTGCAAACTGCATTTGGGGCTCATCTTGTGGATGATTGGGATACAGACCAGGAGTGCATGGGAGTTTATAATCAGAAAGGGCTGGGTCTTGAAGGGAATCCTAGGTTCATCTTTTGGGGTCCTTCCTCACTGGCTGCTAGGCACAAAACCTTCCCAGAGAGGCTAACACCCCCCCCCACACACACACACTGTATTCCTGCTTCCAGATTTCCTCAAAATTAATGCATCAATGAGAGGACTGAGAAATCCCCAGAGCAGAGATTAACTCCTGGGGGGCAGTGCAAATGGGGTTGGCCCTGGGAGGCTGGGGGTGGTGGTGGTGGTGGCGTTAACGCTCAAGCCTCACAAGATTAATCACCCCCTGCAGCTGGCCTCATCACAAGGGCACCCAGTACCCAACACCCACCCCCCCAGGAGGGGCTCTGTGTTGGGAATCTTCCCTGCCTTTCAAAGTCCTTACAGTGGCCAATCTAACTTGTGGGAGGATTTTGGGAGCTAAGGCCAAGTTCCTTTTGCCTTTTCTGGCTCTTTCCTGGTGGTCTCAGGGACCCCAAGGATCAAGCGGCAATCCTGTGGTCTCCTTGGTTTTAGTCTAGCTCAGCAGCCCTGAGAGGAGGAGGAGGTCCTGGCCTGCCTGACATCCCAGCCCTAAAAGTGGAGCTGGTGTGAGACACCCCCAGGACCTGTTTATGTGGGGAACTCAAAGTGTGGTGAATTCAAATGTCATGCTCCCCAGCTTGCCCCTCCTGCTCACCCTGACATCCTAAGTAGAAACAGGACAAGTGCCTGCTAGTAAAGCCCTAAGGTAAGGAGCCAAAGTTCAGGCTCCTCAACCAGACACCCCACTTTAATCTTCAACAAGTTGCAGTAAGTGGGGCTCAGGTTAGACCAGAAAATAGACGAGTTGCTATCTGCTTTCCTCTGCTTGTCTTCCTCCAAACAAGAGACACCCCGGACCCCGCAGAGGTCCCACTGGGTGAACTAACCTGTGTGCTTGCTTGGGTCTCCTGGGTAAAGAGCAGGGTAGCAAGGCCTAGCCTCTGGTGAATGTCAGCTGCTAAGTGGTGTTGGAATGGCTGCATGGGCCTATTGCAAACAAGAGGCTGTGGAAAAACTGTTAGATCTGAGCGTGAGGAACCCAACTTCAGTGCCACAAGCTGGCAACTACCAAGGGTTGGTACAGCAAAGGGAACCAAGAAGGGACTCCAAGAAGACAGAGGAGAAGAACCTAACCAGACATAGTGGGCACTCCCGGATCTGAGCATTGTGTCTGTATGTAGGCTCTTAGATGAGCAAGGGGCTGCTCTTCACCCCCCACCCACCTCAGTTTACTCGTCTGTTACTGGCATCACATCTGCAAGATACAATGAGGGTAATATGAGAAGCCTGTGTAAAAAACCTCGAGAACTCCCTCAGCTAGCTGTGTGCGGGGATGCATGCCTATAAATAAGAGGTAGCTGCAAGTTTGAGGTCAGGTTGGGCTGTAACATAGCATGACCCTGTTAACAGAGAGACAGACAGGGAGCACCACCCCTCATCCTCAGAACCACAGTGCACAAGAGAGGTGAGCCGGTGGGAAGAGGCAAAAGCCAAGAACAAAGAAGGTTTTCTGGACATAAGCGAAGGACCAGCTTCTTTTCGTGTGGGAGTGAGGCTTGCATGTATGCATGTTTATATGTACCAGTGCATGTTTGTACAGATGAACATCAAAGGTCAACCTCAGGTGTCATTGCACGTGTATATATATATATATATATACATACATGTTTATTTGTATCAGTGCATGTTTGTCCAGATGGAGGTCAAAGGTCAGCCTCAGGTACCATGCCTCAGGAGCCATTAAAACCTGTTTTTTATTTTGTTTTGAGACAGAGTCTCACTGGGACCCAAGGCTCATCAATTTATCTAGGTTGGCTGGCTGGCAAACCCCAGGGATTCACCTATTTCCACCTCCCCAGGTCCAGAATTACAAATGTATGCACCACACTCAGGTTTTTATTTTATATGCATGAATGTTTGCCTTCATTGTATGTCAGTGTCCGTAGAGGCCTGAAGAGGACATCTGATCCCCTGGGACTAGCATTATAGATATTTGTAAGCCACCATGTGGGTGCTGGGAATTGAACCTGTGTCCTCTGGAAAAGCAAGCAGTGCTCTAAACCACCATGCCATCTCCTCAGCACCAATCATATTACTTGCTTGCTTTTTTTTTTTATTTAAAAACCTTTTTTCGCCTTTAATCTCAGCACTCGGGAGGCAGAGACAGGTGGATCTCTGTGAGTTCGAGGCCAGCCTGGTCTACAAGAGCTAGTTCCAGGACAGGCTCCAAAGCTACAGAGAAACCCTGTCTCAAAAAAAAACAAAAAACCAAAAAACAAACTTTTTTTCAAGACAGGCTGATCATGGTGGCCTCAAACTCAGAGATCTGCCTGACTTTGCCTGGAGAGCTGGCATCCAAAGGCATGCGCCCACCACTCCCAGCCATACTGTTTTCTTAAGAGCTTTAGGGCCTGGTATGGTGGCACGTGCCTTTAATCCCAGCACTCCAGCACTTGGGAGGCAGAGGCAGGTGAACCTCTGTAAATTTGAGGCCAGCCTAGTCTACAGGGCAAATTCCAGGACAGGCTCCAAAGCGACAGAGAAACCCTGTTTTGAAAAGCCAAGAAAAAGAAAAAAAGAAAAAAGAAAAAAAAGAAACAAAAAGAGCCTTAGGAGTTCCTTGGGCAGTAAAACCATGCTGGTGGGAGCCCATGCAACTGCAAGGATAAGTGCTTGTCCTTTACCTTGGGACAGTGGGAGCCAGTGACTGTTCTCAAGCCTCAGCAACATTTGGAGGCACTGCAGTAGGATGTCGTTAGCCTTTAGTCCACTTGGGTGTGTGGAGCAACTTCCTAGCTCCACTCTGGGCTCCTGGAGCTTGTCAGAGGCCAAGACCCCTGCCAAGAGAGGCCTAGCTCTTTGTGAGATAGCAAAAACACCCCATTTCATGTCAGAAGCTTAAGGTGAGGTGTTCAGGAAGTAACCTGTCCTCTTAAGGACCTGGACAGAATGAATCCAAGTTACAGACTGGCTTTAGACCCTAACCTAGAGCTGGCATGGTGCTGGGTTGGGAGGTAGGGTCTAGGATTTCCATCTGAGCCCAGCTCAAACTGGTTTCATGATTTCAAACACAGGCATAGTCAGCTCGCCCTTCGGGTGCCCCTTTCCTCACCGGTGTGGGAGAATATCATCTAGCAGCAATCAGCCTTGGTGCTAGGCCTTTCCTGGGAGTTCAAGGCTCAGGGGTGGACTTTAATTTAGAGTTCTTCAGCCTTTGTCCATGCCCATGTTGGCTACCTTCTGCTCTTCTATCCACACCCCTTTCACCTCTGACCTTGGGGCCAGCTGCCTCTATTGCTATCATTTGTTGTCATGGGAACCCTACAGTTCTGATCTAGCCCAGGCAAGAGCAGGCCCAGAGCTCATAGCAAGTAAATCTGATGATACTGGAGTAGGAGAGTTGGGGCTTCTGTTCCTACTAGTTTGGCTTTCTTGTTGGGAAGAGGGCATTAGAAAAAAATGCATGACCTGGGGCCAGCAAAATGGCTCAGCAGGTAAAGATGAGTCTAACAGTTTGACCCCTAGGACCCACATAGTGGAGGGAGAGAACCAATTCTGGCAAGTTCTCTGACCTTCACAAAGGTGCTGTGGCATTCACACCACCCTCCTTAAATAAAAGTGTACTTAAGGTTAAAAAAAAAAGAGAGAGAATGACTTGAATATGGGTGGGCTACAGAGCAGATAATCAGGGCCTGGGGTCCCTGAGTCTTCTTCTTTTCTGTGCCTACCTTCTCTTGACTTAGCTTTAGGTTGGTGGGGACCTTCCCATTTCCCTCACTGCCAACAACAACCAGATCTCAGAGCCCTGAGCTCAGCTCATTCTCAAGGCTAAAAATACCAGGAAGGCGGCAGCAGCAGCTCCCTAGACACCCCATCCACCCGCCCCTCACTCCCAGCAACACACACACACACACACACACACACACACACACACACACACACACACACACACACACACGGGGGAATATACTTGTACTCACCCAGGCCCAGCATGGACCTTATTCCAAGGTGCTGTCTGAACTTAATCACATAGTGCTCTGCCTGAGCTTCCCAAAGTCCCCACTCTTAGTGAAGCCAAAATATGGGTTCTACTTTCTCCTCTGACCCCAATTTGCTGTGTGATCTTGGGATAGTCTCCTGGCTTCTCTGAGCCTCAGTTTCCCTTTTTATGAAATAAAGAAGCTGCATAGAAATGCAGAGGCCCAGGAATGAGAGGTCAGGGCCCTGGCTGCCTACCTCTAAGGCCCTCAGAAGCTCTCACTTTTTTTTTTCAAGACAGGGTTTCTCTGTGTAACAGCCTGGAACTCACAGAGATCTGCCTAGCATCTACCTCCTGAGTGCTGGGCTGCTGTCACTCTTCTTAAGTGGCTACGCCCTGAATCAGAGCAACCCTCCTCTAGCATATTTACTGAACTGGAGAGGGAGAGTGTTTGAAAACCCACAGTAAGGAAGCAGAGGCAAGAGGATCTCTGTGAACCTCGTCTACACAATAAAGACCCTGTCTAGAAAAAAAGGGAAAAGAAAGGGAGAAAGGAAGGAAGAAAAGAGAAATAGGTATATAGATTCAAGTCCCATAAACATGGCAGGCAGCACGATCTTTATTTCTGGAGGCTGGTTGGGAAGAGACACGTCCCGAAAGAATTCTGGGATATTTGTCCATTAATTATTCTAGTGCAAGCTGGGCAGTGGTGGTACATACCTTTAATCCCGGAGCTGGGCAGTGGTGGTACATACCTTTAATCCCGGCGCTGGGCAGTGGTGGTACATACCTTTAATCCTGGCACTCCAGCGGGAGGGAGGCAGAGGCAGGCAGATCTCTGAATGAGTTCCAGAAAAGTCAGGGCTACACAGAAAAACCCTGTCTCAAAACAAAAAGTGCTAAGAACTGTGGGTTGTTGGATATTATGGCCTGAGACCCCAGCTGGGGTGTACTGTGCACCAGATCATTCTTCCAAGAGAACCAATCCAATGCCCATTAGTTTGGTGAAGGCATTTTCAGACTATGAAAGGGTACTCTTAGGTAAAACATTAATAAACTGCATCACATTGGTGGGGAAAATTAAATGTAAATTAGATAATTAAAAATGAAGCTGATGCCTGCTGCTTGGTGCTATTACCTCTTATTAAACGTTATGAGAGGTGGTCTTGGGTGGAGGCTGGTTGCAAGGTTTCCCGAGGAGGGTAGCAGAGGCAAGGATGCTCCTGTATCTAATCTGCAGAGTTAGGGGGCCTGGGGTGTTTACAGCCCTGGGTATGGACCCACTTCTGTCTCTTAAGTCGTCACCTGCTGCTCACCAAGCCTCAGTTTCTTCATCTGTGAAAGAAGGATGACACTAACAAGGTCCCCGCAGCACTGGGCGGGGGATCGTGGATTCCAGACCAGCCTGTCCGGAAGACAAAACAAGGGACTAGAGATGCAGCTCAGTTGGTAGAGTGCATGATTAACCCTGCCAGAAACCATGGATTCGATCCCCAACATTAAAACCAGACTTAATGGCCCAAGTCTGTAATCCCAGCACTCTGGATGTGGAGGAGGCAGAAGTGGAGGCCCGGAAAAATAAAAAAAATTCAAGGACATTCTCTGCTAGTTCCAGGACAGCCTGGGTTGCTTCAGGCCCTGAATCGCAATACATAAACAAATAAAGGTTGGAGCCAGTCAAAGGTAGGGAGTGTTTGTTAAATAACCTTGATTACTAGTAGAGTCACCCAAATCTTCAAGACAGGCCTCCGCAGCTGATCCCTAGCTGACATCCCTGTTAGCCAACAAGGATGGGTACTTCGGGTGGATCTAAACAAAGATAGAAGAGAGAAAGGATCCACGGTCATATGCCTTCTGAAGTAGGTGACCCTGCGACAGCCCTCCCACACAAAGGTCCTGTTTCCTGCCTCAAGATGTTGCCCTGGCTCCTTGTTATTATTTTTAATCTGCCCTGAGTTCTTGGCCTTGTGCTGAGTGTGGGGATCCCGAGGTGAATGTTTCCGCAGTGGGGGAGGCAGCCTCGGGTAATAAGTCCCAAAGGGGTGGCTATTCCGAGCAAGCCCAGAACAGGCAAGCCTATGTGGAGGGGGAAGCATGTACGTCCCAGGACGCTCCGGAGCTACTTTGTGGCTCCAGTTTCCCCAATCCCCGACTCTGGCACAGTGAAAGCTGGGCGAGGCAGGTAGCGGGCCCGCAGCATCCGAGGCAGAGAGGCTGGGAGCGCGGGCCAGGCCCTTGGTGGGCCGTGCAGGGTGCGCGCCGAGGGGGTGGGAACACGGAGCGTGTGAGTCACCGTTTCTGGGCCAGGCAGGCGGTGACTGCGGAGCGGGGGGCGCATTCCTGGCTGGCAGGGCGGCCGGCACTAATGTCTTTCCCACATGGCCCCAAGTTCCCCGCTCGGCACGATCACTCGGGCAAGACGCTCCCGCGGCCACCCCCGCCCCAGCTGCCTTCTTCCCACAGAACCGCGGAGACGGAGGGCGGTGGCTAGGCGAGCGCAATTGGGCCTCCAGAGGTGGCCGGGACCCTCGCACGGTGCCGGGCTCCCTGGGAGCCACCGAGGACGAGACCGCCTTGGATCCTCGGCCAGTCTCAGTCCACCCTGTCCCAGCCTGCACACGGGGGGTGGGGTGGGATGGGGGTGGGAGTGTCGGAGAAGCACTGTTGGCGAGATCACCAGTAACTTCGGTCCCCTGGGACCCACGCCGTCACCTCCTCCTCTTCTTCCCGTCGTGTCGTGTGGGCCAAGCTCTGAGGCTGAATGAGGCTGCAACGCTTCCGGAAGGGTCTGGGGAGGGTGGTTCCTGGAAGAAGCCACACCCAGTCCCTCATTCCTTGGGTTGGAGGACAGCCCTTGCCAAGGCCAAAGGGACTGTGAGCTCTGCTTCCCACGCAGTTCTTGTCCCTGGGCCAGGCCCCTAGGGGGAAACTGAGGCTGCGAGGGCGGCCCACCCAGAGCTCCCTGTCTGTTGGGGGAAGTTGGCGGTTGTCCCTCCAGCTGGGCTCAGAAGCGCTTAATGAGAGTTAAATGTAGGGCGTGAGTCACCTCGGAGAGGGGGATGGGACCACCCTCAGATGTGAAGGGTGGAATAGAGTTTGCCACACTGCCCATCCCCACCCCACACCCTCTTCCCCTGCACCACATCCCTTAGCCCTTGGCAGGATGACCCTGTCACTCTGTGCCAGCCTCCCCCAAAAGATGGCTGTCTCAGAAGTAGGGGCTGTGGGGCAGTAGAGAAACTGCAGATTCCGGATGGGACCCAGAGTGCTTGGGGATGGACTAGCACCTGGAATCTCATAACTGTGAGTCCGGGGTTTGGTCCTGTGTTGGGATGGGGGCTGGGCAAAGGGCCCAGGCCACCCTGAAAATCCCCCTTCTCGCTGACTGGCCTTCCTCAGGCCACCAGGCTCTGGCCACACAGGGTGTCTGTCTTACACCCCCACACCCAGCTCTCTCCGACCAGCAGAGGGACTTCCGTTTGCAGCCCTCATGACATGGCAGTGTGTGTGCATCCGTCTGTCTCTGTCACTGTTGTGTATGACTAAATGTGCTCTTGAGTATATTTATGTGTGGCTGGCTGCGTCCAAGTGGGCTTGGGTGTTGCAAGGTCTGGGGCGGGAATGTGTTTCCGCATGCTTGTCTCTGTGTTTATTGGTGTGTCTTTCTGTGTGACTGTGTCAACTTCACCCTATCCCTTGCTTCTCCTTAGAGCACCCCACTATCACCAAGAGCAGTAGGGTTAGGGAAGAGAGTCTGGGAAGGAGCTGTAGGGGATAAAGTACCGCTGTTGCCTTTCTGAAATGGCCAGGCTGGGTAATCAACACGGCGGGTGGGTGTGGACGGTCGGGGAAAGAGACCCCCCACCCAAGAAGGGATCCCTGCTCAGCAGTCCCCTCCCTGCTCCCTCTGCTCTCAGCCCAGCACCTCCTGGCAAGAGCTTATTTGCATGGTATTTACATTTCATTTGCATCGCGTTCAATTAAAAACCTGACCAGCTCCCGCCTGCCTGGCGCTGCCTGCCCAGCCTGGTGAAAATGTTGGTTGGGCACTGTCGCATGCCCCCCCCCCCCATGGACTGACCCATGTGGGAGGGGTCCTCCCTTCAGTGAGATCATCCTAGTCACCCACTCCATGAGTGTAAAAGCTGGAAGGACAAATGGAGAAACTGAGGTCCAGAAAGGGCCACCTTGAACTCCAGGCTAAGTGCTAGGCTCAAAGGTTGAAAAATAGTAGCAACAGCGCCTCTCTATGGAGGCTGCTGTAGCATGGCCAGCACCTGGTGTGCACTATCTCATCACTATGGCACTACCCTTTGAGGTCTAGCCACCCTTGCATTGTCCCTGTTTTACAGATGGGATGCCAAGACTGAAGAGAGCTAGCCAAGTCTGCCCAGCTAACTCAGAATTCAAAGCTCTGTCATTTTGACTCCAAGTACCTGCTCCAGATGCTAAGGAAGAGCAGAATTACAGAAAGGTTACTGCTGTCCTGGTGAACCTAACTGAAGGTCCTTAGCTCTGGATGGGCCTGTCCCCCTATCCTGGAGCTGGCCCTGTGGTTCTCTTTGCTTTTGAAAGGTAACAACCACACCTAACTCCTGGTTAAAGGGTGGGGTGCACTTGGCCATAATCTTCCTTTTGGAAAACTTGCCTTCTTGGGCTCTAACTTTGTAAAAGGCACACATGGAAGGAAAAGAGTTGAACTAAGACTAGAAGTGAATGAAACCATCAGGTGGGCCCATGGACACACCCAAGGAACCCTCACCACACTGCCTTACTAGGGACCCTTCCTGGAGCCTCTTCTCAGCTAGCAGAGCTGGGCTAAGGATGCTGTCCAGCAACTGAGCTCTGAGAAGTACTAGCTGGGTCCTCAACTTGCTGGTGGAGGAGTCATGTAAGGCCCAGGTGCACACACATACGTACATGCATACGTGCATGCATATATACCAACATATATTCATGTTCATACAATCTTTTTTTTTTTTTTTTTGAGACAGCGTTTCTCTGTGTAACAATCCTGGCTGACCTGGAACTTTCTCTGTAGACCAGGCTGGCCTTGAACTCACAGAGATCCGTCTGCCTCTGCCTCCTAAGTGCTGGGATTAAAGGCATGCACCACCAAGCCCAGTACAAACAATCTTAAGGATAGGCTAGAATATGAGCTGAGACTGCCTGACATTACCCAACTTCTCAACTTCTCACTTCTGTATATCATCAACCTTGGTTACTCTGGGGTAAGGGGAACACAACCCATCTCATTTTGGAATTATAATCCACTTTGGAACTAGGAGAGGAAGCACCAGAAAAAAGGACCTTACTCACCCCAGCTACCTTAGGGTTTTAGGGGGTTCTTTGTGCCCTGATTCTGGGCCACATTGATTGGTTCTGAAATAGATGTGTGACTTGGATCTAGCCAATTAGGCTGAATCCCAAGGATTTGATTGGGGGAGTTCTCTGACCTGGCAGTTGTGGATTTAGGAACCATTACTTTTATTTATTTTTTATTTTTTCCAGACAGGATCTCATGCAGGCCAGGCTGGCCTCAAGCTTGATGCACAACCAAGGATGTCCTTGAAATTCTCATCCTCGGGGCTGGAAAGATGGCTCAGCAGTTGAGAGCATTGTCTGCTTTTTCAGAGGACCCAGGTTCAATTCCCAGCACTCACATGTCACACAGACATTCACAACTGTCTGTAATTCCAGTTGCAGGGGATCCCTGAAACAGACATACATGCAGGCAAAGTAACAATGCACATAAAATAAAAATAAATAAATCATTAAAAAAATTTAAAAAAAAGAAATATTCATCCTCTTGACTCTACCCAACAAGTACTACTATTACAGGCATGAGCCAGAACATCAGGATCCATCATCATCCTCGTTGCCTTGGGCTGAGAGTGCAGCTCTGTGGGAGAGCACGTCCATAAGGCTTTAAAGGTTGCATCAGCAGTGCCTCTAGAAATATTGTTTAGCCTTGCAGTAAGTCAGTTGGTTAGCGTTTTGTTCGAGCTGTGTGTGCTGGGTTCCGCACTTGCATCCGAGGTCTTGCCAACATAGTACTGGCTTTGCCCGGTTTTGCCTCTCTCTCATTCTCACTGACCAGCCAGACATGGGTGTGGGAGCCATCTTGTCACCCTGTCTCCGGGAAGCTCACTGCCCTCTGTGCCTTCTCTCTAACTTCACTCTTCTGGAAGATCTGGGACTTCTCACACAAGCCACTTGAGGTCTGTACCTACAAGGGCTTTGCTAATTTCCCTTTCTGTCCCAGCACTCAGGAGAATTAGGAAGATCACCTACAAGTTCCAGAGCAACGTGACTACAGAATAAGACAGAATAAACAAACAAAGAAAGAAGTAGATTCCGTTTTCGGGCCTCCTACATCATAGTCCCAGCGTGGACTGTGATCCCTAAACGGCGTGGGCAGTTTTCTCTCCGGAGGGAGCACAAATGATGTTGTCCCACAGTCAAAAGAAGCTGAGTGTAGGTGTTAGGCAGGCTTGGTTCACATCCCGGTCCATGCCCAGCTCAGGGGACCACTTCTGGGAGTTGGTCATGGGAATAAAACTTAAGATGTCAGGTTTGGTGGACAAGCACCTTTACCTATTGAGCCATCTTCTTTCTTCTTTGAAATGGAGTTCAAGGCCAGCCTGTTCTACAGGAGTTCCAGGACAGCTAGGGCTACACAGAGAAAAACTCTGCCTCAAAAATAAACAGCCGGGCAGTGGTGGCTCACGCCTTTAATCCCAGCACTCAGGAGGTAGAGGCAGGCAGATCTCTGTGAGTTCGAGACCAGCCTGGTCTACAGAGCTAGTTCCAGGACAGGCTCCAAAGCCACAGAGAAACCCTGTCTCGAAAAACCAAAAACAACAACAACAACAAAACCAACCAAACAAAAATAAATAAATAAATGAATCTTTTAAACCAGTCCCTGCTTCTAGTGTTCTGTCCTTTACAGTATTTTTTGCTCTTCTTTTTTTATTTTATTGATATTTATTGAGCTCTACATTTTTCTCTGCTCCCTTCCCTGCCTCTCCCCTCCCCCTTCAACCCTCCCCCAAGGTCCCCATGCTCCCAATTTACTCAGGAGATCTTGTTTTTTTCTACTTTCTACTTCCCATGTAGATTATATCTATGTAAGTATTTCTTACACAGATATAATCTATGCATTGTTGTCTCCTTTAAAGTATTTTAAGGAAAGCTCTCCCTATGTGGTCCAGGCTGGGCTTCCCTCAGCCTCCTGAGAGCAGGCACTATTGGTCTTCTTTGAAGATGCTGTAGCTAGGCCTTACTTTGCAGGCCTACAGTGGTACTAAGAGACTTGAGGCAGAAGATCCCACGAGCACAGTATTTTGAAGTCAGCCTGGGCAACATTGGGAGCCCATCATATAAATAAGCAAATCCAATCAAAGTCATGAATTCCTGTAATCCTAGCACTAGGAGGTAGAAGCAGGGTGATCAGGAGTTCAAGGCCAGCCTCCGACTGAGGCTACATAGTTCCAGGCCAGACCTGGCTGTTTGCTCCTTAACACAGCCTGCCCCATACACATTTCCTAAATTTAAAAATGAAAAGTATTGGGCCTGAGGATGTAGCTCATTGAAAAGGAGCTTTTGCTTAGCTTACCCAAAGCTCTGGGGTCAACTCCCAACACCACATACCCCCCAAATCTGGAAAAAACGGGGGTGTTAAGAGCAAGTTCAAGGACAGTCAGGGCTTCACAAAGGAACCCTGTCTTGAAAAATAAAACAAAAAAGGATTGAATAAGCCTACATAATAAATACTTAATACCGACAGTACATGAATTTTGTTTTGTGTTTTCTTCTTGTTGTTGTTTTGAGGCAGGATCTCATAGCCCAGGCTGGATGAATCCCTATGTAGCCTTGGATGACCTTTAGCGCCTGATCTTCCTGCCTACTTTTCCCCAGCACTGGGATTACAGGTGTGATTCATCACACCCTGCTCAAAAGCCCACAGATATTTATTGGGCTTCCACACCTACGTGAAGCTGAGAATTCAGCCATGAAACGTCGAGGTCCCCACCCTGGGAGGAGTGCAAAATGGAAGTTGAGGCAGTGGTGACTGCAGCTTGGAGCAGCCAATCAGGAGAGTGGGGTGGTCCTCCCCAGCTTGCCTGAGTTCTCCTCAGAGGTCCGGATCCCCTTAGCCCACACCACCCCTTTCTTACAAAGAGCCCTTGGTCATTCTCTCCCCTTCCTCCCTTCCCTGTCGTCCCTTCCAGCCGGCGCCTCTCCGAGTTAATCTCCTCGCCCGTCAGGGGGTGACAGGAGGTGTCTGTCATTCGGAGCCGAGGCAGTCAGCCTGGCTGGCTAATTGGGGCGCGGGCGCCCAGAGCACGGGAAATGGCCGGAGGGAAGGAGGGGGAAGGAGGGAAAGGAAGCCGTCCTTACCTCCTCGCAGCCGGCTTGGAGCTGATGCACATGGCTCCTTAGGGGGAAAAGAAAGCAGACAAGAATGAGCTATGGGACAGGACTCTGATCTTGGACAAATTGCTATTCCTCTCTAAACTCTATATTAATAATAATAACATTAAGCAACGCAGAGAGTTACTGCGTCGATCAATACGCCTATTGAAAACCTCCAATGGAATTTTTATAGCAATTAGAATGCTAGCCACACTATTCCCAAGCACCCGAGCACCCTCTTGTACCTCTCCCAATGCCTCTATCCTCCATGCTCCCCCTGGTCCAGACCTTACAGCCTCACTGCCACTAAATGCTTCCTGCCTCAGGGCCTTTGCACTTACCCTTTCTGCTCTCGGGAACATTTGCCTCTACCACGTCCTGGACCACTTTATCCAAAATCACTTACCTCTGGTTACCCTGTTACATCACCCTGTTATATTAGCCTGTTTCATACACTGACAGACATAATGGGAAACTATTCATTTACATATTTGTCTGTGATTAACTGTTGAAACCTCAGTGCTTCAAAGGAGGCTTTGTTTATGGAGGCCCATAAACAGTAATTAAGTAAGTGAAATTTTAAGTACTTCACCTTCTCACAGAAATCTAAAAAGCTTGCTAGTTCCCCCCTTCTAATAGGTTTGTTTATGTGCATGAGTATTTTGCCTATAGGAATGTGCACCACATTCATTGTTATGTGTATGTTTTTTCAGCCTGCATGCATGTGTGTGCACCACCTTCACGCCTGATGCCCATGGAGGTCAGAAGAAGGCATCAGCACCCAGAACTGTGGCTATGGATGGTTGTGAACCACCATGTGGGTGCTGGGAACGGAACCCAAGTCCTCCGCAAGCGCCACTCGGCCATCTCTTTGCCCTCATTCTGAAGTGAGGAAAGTGATTAAGGAGATTATAAATTTTGATAATTGGGAAGGAACCTCAAAACTAGGGGCCTTATGTATGTTAGGATTATGTTCCTGACCACCTGACCATTTCTTTGGAGGCTGAGGCGATGGGGCAATGCCTGCCTTGGGCCCACGCCAGGCTGGCAGGTTTCTTGGGAGCTTCGTTTGGCAGCCTAGGGAGTTGCTCCTGGGTTTGAAACCAATCCCAACATGCTCTGGGCAAAATAGATGGATGAGTCCTAAGGGGCCTTCGCACAGTTCAGGAGGGAGGGGCCAGGCAGGGGTCCACATCTTCCTTTCCTGTCCCTTTTACCTGGCAAAGTGCTGCCTCCTGACCTGGTGCAATCCAGCCCTTGACACCTTTCTCTTCTCTCCCATGCTGTTCCTACCACATGGAGGCTCCCTGCCCACTGTGCCTAAGTCATTCAGACCCATCCTTTAAAGCCTTGCATCTGTGCTGCCTCCTCTAGGAAGTTTCCCAGGCTGCTGTTGGGGTACTGGCATCCTGCCAAGCAGTCAAGTGCTCTATGTCATCCATCACATGGTTGGTGCAAAGCTACACATTAAGCCTCCTGTCCCTTCATAAATGCAGGTGAACCCATGGTTCTGGGGCTCTGAATCTCTAATTTCCCCTCAGGTATCCAAACCTAAAATCTCCATGTGGAAGCCAGGCAATGGTGGCGCATGCCTTTAATCCCAGCATTTAGGAGGCAGAGGCAGGTGAATCTCAGTGAGTTCAAGGCCAGCCTGTTCTTACACATTGAATCCCTGTCTTGAAAAAACAAACAAACAAACAAACAAATAAATCTCTATGTGGAATGGGTAGCATGATGCCTCTATTAGTCTCAGAACACAACCATTCACACCTCAAAACCAGTTAGACTCCATGACAATCATAACAGTGATAGCTAGGCCCAGTTAGGACAGGTTATGGACTTCTGCCGACCCACATGAGCTACACTTTATCAGCCAGTCACAAATGTGTCTACTTTCTACAGATATCATATGTCAGAATGTTTTAGGAGGTCCTGACCTGGTTAAAAGTCCAAGCTATACACTAACTTTCCCCCATTCCCCTCGGATTGCAGCCAGCTTCCTCCTTTCTAGACCTTGATACCACCCATCCACTTTCTTCCTGCCTTCCCCTCTCCTCCCAGGCCAGGCTAGCCTGACAGAAGGTGCTATAGGTGGGAGGTGGGGAGAAGCAGACTGGCAACACCTGCAGCAAATGCCTCTGTTCCCTTCTCACCCTCTGTCTGGAGCTGCAGACCCCACATGCTCTTCTTGCATGGCTGTGTGAGTGAATTACTGCAGGTATGCATGCTCGCTAGGTCCCTTAGCACTCCCATTGCCTCAGCTGTCTCAAGATGGAATAGGGGTGGGGTGGGGAGACAGATGGGAAGCTGCCAAGAGCCCTCTGATCCCCCTCGCACAACCCCAAAAGTTCACGAGTCCTAAGAACCTCCAGTCCCAATTGGGGGTCAGCAGATGGACAGGTGGGGAGGTCAGGACGTGGGGTGCCCCGTTCTGTTCATTTTGATGTTGTGTGAATGACACAAAAGGCAGCTACAGATATTATGCAAAATAGAATTTTCTTTTTCTGCTCGCCTGTTCTGCAGTGTTCTGAAATGAACTGCAGAACCCAAGGGGAGATGTGCAGATATGGACGACAGATATCATGGATGCTTTGTGGGCTAGAGATCACATGCAGGCTCCCCTGCTGCCATTGCTCCAGGCTCTGCCCCTGGAATGCAGGTGAAGCGCCTCCCTTGATTCCAGCTGCTCTGCAAGTGGAGAGGGCAATGGGTTCTATCTATCTCCAATGCTTCGGGGACCTTTTGGAGCCATCCATCCATTTAATGGTGTGTGAGACAGATCACAGACTAGCTAAATTCTTCTGTCCTGGCCTCTGCCAGACCTGGGTTTGATTCCCAGCACCACCACTTAATCCTGTGTCCTTGAGCAAGGCAAGTCCCCAAGATGTCTCTGAAACTTCTGTTTATTTGCTCATAAATTAAGAACAATAATTGGACAAAGCTCTTGTAGAGTGTTTGTAAAGACTCTCTCAGTGACATATGTGGTCTGGGTGGACCAGGGCAAGTGCCTGGCCCTGGGTAAAGGCTCTATAAATGGCTTGTTTTTCCTCCCACACACCCAGCACTGCAGATTGAAACCAGGGCCTTTCACATGCTAATCAAGGCCTCTACCACTGAACTTCATCTTCAACCCTCTTTTTACCTTTTAAGACTAAGTAACTAAGATGAGGATAGCTTCATCTGTAGTTCAAGCTCACCTTGACTTTACCATCTTCCTCCCTCTGGAATAACTGAGATTGCAGATCTAATTAATTACTAACTGGGAGCTTCCAGAAAAGCACAGGATCAGGGGAAGAAGGGAGGGTGGTGTACTTGTGCCTCTCTGTATGTGAATATGCATGTACCCTTGGAGAAGTGTACTACAGTTATAATTGATATTTACAGACCTGTAGCTCAGAGGTAAAATGCATGCCTAGCATATGTGATGTAAGGCCTTCCTTAAGTTTGATTTTCAGGGGCTGGAGAGATGGCTCAGAGGTTAAGAGCACTGACTGATCTTCCACAGATCCTCAGTTCAGTTCCCAGCAACCACATGGTGGCTCACAGCCGTCTGTAATGAGATTTGGTCCCTCTTCTGGTGACTGCTCTTCCAGAGGTCCTGAGTTCAATTCCCAGCAACGACATGAGGCTCACAACCATCTGTAATGAGATTTGGTGCCCTCTTCTGGCCTGCAGGCATTCATACAAACAAAACACTGTACATAATCAATCAATCTTCTTTTTTTTTTTAAGTTTGCTTTTCAGCATCAAAACTGAACTTTGTGCTTTTCTGGGAGCTCCCAGAAGACAAAATTGCACACCCAACAGCAATGACTGTTGAGTCCCAGGCTTCTGCCAGGGGGTGGGTAGGACCTGGGGTTACTTTCTCAATTCTCCCAGGTATGCCTGAGAAGGGCTTACTGATCTCTTTTGGGTAGCAGGAAGTGAGGAAGAGCTCCCTCAGAGACCATCCAGTGACTCTCTTTGTCCCATGCACTGAACTTAACCTTGAACAGATGGAGGCAACGTCATTGAGAGGGCTTTCTGCTTCCAATCAACTGAAAACAAGATCTCAGCAGAGTAGAAGGGCCAGGCAGGATATTGGGGAAATTCTGGTGCAGAGGGAGGTCTGTAGAGGTGGGTGTTACAACAACTCTCCCAGTAGGAGTCAACATTTATGAGCATGTTAAGACTTTTGGCTGGGCTTTGTGGCCTATGCCTTTAACCCCAGCACTTGGGAGACAGAGGCAGGTGGATCTCTGAGTTCGAGGCCAGCCTGATCTATATGAGTTCCAGGACATTCAGGGATACACAGAGAAAAAAACAGACCTCAAATCCTTGTGCCCATTCTCCAGAGTGCACTCTCCAGGGATGATCCATGTGTGCTATTTTTTTTTTTAAATTTTTCTTTTTATTTATTTATTTATTATGTATACACTATATGCCTGAAGGCCAGAAGAGGGCACCAGACCTCATTACAGATGGTTGTGAGCCACCATGTGGTTGCTGGGAATTGAACTCAGGACCTTTGGAATAGCAGGCAATGCTCTTAACCGCTGAGCCATCTCTCCAGCCCGTGTGCTATTTTATGACCAGTATTTTTACATCATCATTGTTATCACTACTACTTTTATTTTAATTATATAGGTATTTTGCCTTTGTATATGTCTACGCACAAAGTAAATGGTTGGTACCTGAGGCAAAAAGAAGGCATCAGGTCTTCTGGAAATGGAGTTATAGATAGTTGTGAGCTGCCATGTAAGTGCTGGGAATCAAACCTGGATCCTCTAGAAGAGTCAGTGCTCTTAACTGCACAGCCATCTCTCCAGCCCCAAGAGCATGTCCTTGTCTGTAGCAGTTTTCCTTAGGCTGAAACATCCCATCCTGCAGGGAAATCCATTAAGGAAGGAAGAACTCAAACTAGCTTTAGGAAGTCCCTGAAACTGAACAGATTCACTAGGCCCCTCCCTCTTCAAGAATATATAAATAGGAAAACTTCATCACAGTTGATTTCAGACAAGTCCAGCCTCCTAGAAGAAACAGAAACACACTCATCAGCTGAGACCATGAGCAACCAGGAAAGGACACTCTCTAACCTGTGGAGCTGCCAGATTATGCAATGTACTACAGGTTCTAGCTTTTGTTACTTCTTATCCACGCTGGAGGGGCCTTTGCTGATGCAGCTGTCTGAATCATTTCTACTCCTATTCCTGTAAGTAAACCCAATAAAACTAATTGGGTCACCAAGCTGAACTTTTGTGGTACTTTGGTCTGTTGTCAGGCCCCTAATAGAGGCAAGTAGGTGTGAGTGTTTGTGTCTCCCCAGGAAATGTCTGTCACACAATAGCTCTTTACCAGGCTGTGCGAAATACTTCACAGGTTGCATCATATTTATCCTTAACAGTGACCCTTTCAATGGCCTGAAACAGGATCTTAAGTAGCTTTGACTGCCTTTATAGCTGAGGATGACCTTGAACTCGTGACCCTCCAGTCTCTAGTTCGTGTGTGTGAGATTAAAGTGCTGGATGTGTGCTATTACATCTTGTTTGGGCAGGTCTTCGTGAATGCTACAAGCATTCTGTTAACTGAGTAACCTGCCAGATTTCCCTTTCTTCTTAAACCCTTGAGGAAAATGAACAAGATGCTAGCTCAGTCACACACCAGGAGTACCCTAGTATAGCTGTGCCTTCAGCCTCTGACCTACATAGATTCTCCATGCTCTCTGGGGCCAGCCTATACTCAGTCCTGTTCAGTTTACCTTACCTGGAATCCAATTCACCTGCCTCTCCCCCTCTTCCTCAGACCTCTTTAACCTTCTCTCCTTCTGCCAAACCTAAATCTACTTCTCTCCCCTGCCAAAATGTTTGCCTTTGGCAGCAGAGGGACCTTTCAAACTTTTAAGTCGGGGCTGGAGAGATGGCTAAATCTTTAAGAGCACTACTGGCTGATCCTCCAGAGGACTTTTGAGTTCAATTCCCAGCACTCACATAGCAGCTCACAACTGTCTGTAGCTCTGGTTCCAGGGGGCCTGACACCTTCACAGACATACATGCAGGCAAAATGCCAATGCACGCTGGGTGGTGGTGGCGCATGCCTTTAATCCCATCAGAGACAGGCAGATCTCTGTGAGTTCGAGACCAGCCTGGTCTACAAAGGCTAGTTCCAGGACAGGCCCCAAACCTACAGAGAAACCCTGTCTCGAAAAACAAAACAAAAAAATGCCAATGCACATAAAATAAAAACATCTTAAAAAAAAGTTTAAAGTCAGTGCCAAGGGTAGTAGCACACATCCCAGGATTCCAGAGGCAGAAGCAGGAGGATCTCTGTGAGTTTAAGACCTAGAAGACCATGTTTGGGCCTATGGCCATGCTCATAAAGGCCTTCCCCTACCTTCCACAAGGCCAGTTCTTTTTGAGTCTTGGGACCTTTGCGTTAAATGAGCCTCCGAACCAGAATACCTTACCCTCTCCTTTGCTAACTGGCTTTTCTTGGTCTTTCAGGCTTCAGGTCAGATGTCATCTCCTCTGAGAGGTATATACCCTCCCCGAAGTAAGTTTCACACGACTTATTTTAATATCTTCTTGGTTCTTCAGCGATTTATTTGATTATGGTGTCTCCTTGAAAAAGAATGTAAGTTCTTAGTGCCCATAGAGTTTACGCAGTGCCTGGCATTTAGTAGGCACTCAATAAACTCGAGATGTGTGCTTGCTGCGTGGCATAGACCAAGGAAGCACGGAGTGCCTCAGTTTCTTTTTGTTGTTGGCCTTGGACTCATTCCTTCAGCCACACAGAGAAGGTCTGCATGAGATCAGAGATGGCAAAATGCTCCTTCCGGGGGAGAGAGGGCACGATGCCCAAATGAAGATGAGGTCAGTGCAGGCGGCAAGAGCCGCAAAGATCATCTTGGCCAGAGCCCTGACCTGGCCCGACCCAGGATCCCAGATCCGCTGGGGAGGGTGTGCAACCCTGCCTCGGGTGGGAAGCTTCTCCCGGCGGGGCCTCCTCTCCCCTCCCCTCCCTGGGGAGGCAGGTGGAGCTGCGTCCTCATCTTTGTTCCCATCTGGAGCGCGTTTGGCGCGGCGTGGCGGGGGCGGGGCTGCGCCCCCGCGGTGCCCAGAGAGACGGGCCCGCCCGCTTATCTGATCTGCAGCTAATTGAAACTCCCTGCTCGCGAAGGTCAGCTCGGTCCCCTGACAGCTGCCGAGCCGAGCCAGGCCGGATGGAAAACCCGGGCTGTGCAGGGCCGACGGGGCGCGGGAGGAGGGGTTGTGGGGGGGCTGCTTCTGCGGCAAAGTAGACAAAGGCGGGCCCTCCCTCCTCGTGCGCACTGCTGGGGGTCGTCGGAGGTAGCGGCCTTCGCCCTCATCCTGCGGGGCGCTCCAGCCAGAGTCACATGGCTTAGGGCTACAGAGGAGGGGGCGCCCTTAATCCCTGCGCGCCCGCCCACCCTGCTCCCACGGCGGGGCCCGTCTGGGGTCTCTGGGAGAGTCACCCCCAACTTCCTGCCCCCACCCCGCCTCCACGCCCCGGCTCTGAGACTTCCTGCCTCCCCGGCTGCGGGCAGCTTAAACTGTGGGAAGCTGTTGGGGCCGGGGTGACCCGGTCCCCTCCCCCTGTGCGCTCGACGGGGCGCAGGGGTCCGGGAGGAAGTGTGCGCGGTGGGGGGGCACCGCCCGACTCCGGGCAGTCATCCGGTGGGGCAGGTGCGGCCTCAGTCCTGCGGCGGAGGGCAGGCCGGCCTGTTGCTAATGCTACTGCAGCGAGTGGGCGGGAAAAGATACCACGGGGGGCGCGTTTCCAGGGTTCCGGGTGCGGATGTTGCGAACGTCCACAGCTCGGCCTGGCCCGCCACTCCCCAGGCAGGCCCGGTCGCTGTGTGCAGCCCGCTCGGGTTCTCTCACCTGCCGCCTGTGCGCTTAGGCAGGGCTGCTGGAGACCTCAGGATTCCCTCGCAGCCTCCAACCTGAGCGCGCTCCCCTAATCAGAACCTTTGCAGTTCCAGCCTGTAGGAAAATGACCCCAACGACAAATTTTTAGAACCACTTGGTAAACACCGCGTTAAGCTATTAAACGGACTTCGAAAAGTATTTAAACTGCACAGATCCATTTTGCTGATGAGCAAGCTGAGGCACGGAAAGGCCAGAACTTGACCAGTGACACAGCTCCTAAATCAGCTAGGCAGAGCTAGGCTCTGACGCCAGATCTGGTCCTTTTAGCTCTCTTGGCAAGGACTGCGGAGTTGTGCACCAAATATAGGTCGATTCCCGAGGGCATCCGTAAGTGCGGTGAGCCCCTCGGCAAGAGCCGCACATGTTCCTAGCTTGGTGTTGGGCACGTGTTTCATGGCGCAGTCCCGCGTGCCAAACGCGGGGAGGGGGGCAGAGCATAGCTGAGCGCACTGGCGCCCAGGTGCTATATTCCGGGTTGGGACTCGGCAGGCCTGTGGAGGGGCCTGAGATGCCGGCAGGGCGGAGCGGGGGCGGAGAGCTCGGAGCTGAGTCCACGAGGGCCACGGCGCCTGGGAGGCCGCAATCCGGGCGCCTGCAGCCGGCGAGGCGCGGGGTGACGCGCGGGGGCCCAGCTACCGTGACCTCCTCCGCGGTTGCCATGGTGACCGTGCACTATAAATAAAAAAAAAAAGAGGAGGAATTTCAAACCCGTTTTCTACGGAGCTTGGCGGGAGGGGTGGGGGAGGTCCCTTTGAATCGAGTTTCCCATTTCACCTTCCCAGGCGGCAGGAGCGCTTCCCCCGCAGCCCAGCCGGGAAATTGCCGCCCCTCACGCCGCGTGGCGCCCCCGGAGGAAGCTAATTAGCGCAGCCCGGGGAGCTGGAGACAGGGGACCTGGCCCCGGGGAGGCAGGGCCCGCCTTTTGTAGGGAGGGGAAAGCGCCTACAAATTGCCCCCCCCTTCCATCTCTCTAAGGCGCGCGCTCAGCCCAGCGCAGGCCGGGGCACGGGGCGCAGGCGGGAGGTCGCATCTGCAGCTTTGGCGCAATGAATCAGGCACGGCCGCCGCCGCCGCCGCCGAGCGCGTCTGGCATCCGGAGTCTCCCGGGATCGAAAATAATTTGGGCAAAGCGGTGGGAGGTGTGTGCGCGCGCGTTCCGAGGGGAGGGCGGGGAAGCAGGCCGGGCGGGGTGCGCGGGGCGGGGGGAGGTGCCATCCGACAGCCCCGCTGTGGTGAGAACGGAGTTGACACTTCTTTCCTTTCCACTTACTGCGGCAAGTACCGCGAGGAAGCTTAACCCTGTCGCTGCTTGGAGCAGGAGACTTGGTGCAAGCGCCCTCCTGAGGGCGATCAGGGCCGGGGTCAGGTGTGCAGAACCCTCTGGCATGGGGTCCTTGCGGCTTGCTAGGTCAGCTCTCTGACTCCTCAGACTGGCGCTCCCACCTGGACATTCCTCAAGACATCATCTTGAATGCTTTTCTCAATATTTCCGTTTTTTTCCTTTTCCAGATTCGACTAGTGTCAACGCTGTTACCTCAGTTTACCTACTTTTCCGAGACAGCGGTGTTTTTGCTTTTATTTTCCAGCTTTCTTGTCAGGAACCTTCCTTTGGGGATAATCTGCCTCGGGCCTTTGGCAGTTAAGAAACTGCGGGCGTCTGAACCAACTCCCAATCTAGTGTCCCTCAACAACCGACTCTACCCAGTCTAGTGTCGCTCATTATGGCTCAAAATGGCCGGGTTCCTGTTTTTGCTTCTGATGACAGAAATGTCACCGCTGCTGCATTAAGCACGCTCGGCGGGAACTTGGTTTGGAGCGAGAAGCTGGCGCCCAGCCCTGCGGAGCTGCTTGCCGCAGTTGGGAGGGGGTAGGCTGACTGGCCACTCGGCCTGGCTGAGTTCAGCCTTTGTCTTCACACCTTCCTGCCGGTCAGCCTGCCACTGTCCACTCTCCGAAAACTGTGCAGGTTGCTTCCCTCAAGTGTGGCTCAGGGGAGTGAGTTTTTTCAGAACCTTGTGTCTGTTTGGCTCAGGGAGAGGGCAGTAGAGGTGGGAAGCGCCTATCTTTTCCTTCCCACCCTTATTCTTCTAATTGGGAACGTGTCTGGAACTCATAGATCTTTGGTTTAGTACTGCCCGTTTAGTAGTAGCCAAATCTCAGAGCACCTTCTGCTTTAAGACCCGCAAGTCTCCCCACACATCAGGACTCCCTGGAACTGTTTCAGCATCTCCCAAACTGCCACCCTGAGAATTTTCAGACCATTGGGCTTATGAGCCTGCTGATATGGGTTAGGCCTGGGGTAGTCCTCGTGTTTTCTGAGAGGCACGTTGGGAGTACCCAAGAGAACAACAGTTCCAGGATCAAGCACATCATTGTATAAATCAGCGAACTGAGCAAATAGACTGTTGAGGATCTCTCCTTAAGTTAGGGACTCTGGCTAAAAGTATGGGCTCAGGAGGGGCTGGAGAGATGGCTCTGTGGTGAAGAGCAATGACTGCTTTTCCAGAGGACCCAGGTTCAATTCCCAGCACCCACATGGCAGCTCACAAATGTCTGCAGTTCCAGGGAACCTGGCACCCATGGCACCAACGCACATGGAAAAGTGTGGGCTCAGGAGGTGAAGATGATGGCCAAGGGGTAATGTCTTTTTGGCCTGTGACTTTTGATTGAGCTGAGGTGATCCCGTGAATCCTGGGCCATGTCCTAAATAAGTTCCCTTCCTGCTGACACACAGTGAAAACATGGTGGTCAAAGTTGGTGAAGTCCACACTCAAGTTTCAGGTGAGCAAGGTCTTGTCCCTGTTGCTTGTCATCATGTGGGGATGACAGATGATGAGCTCCTCTCCAGCGTCTGCCTGCCCGTCAGATTCTTGCTGTCATTGCTGCAGAAGAACTGGCAGAATGTCTGGGCTTTGTACGTCAAGAGCACCTTGGTCGAGCCCCAACGCCTGTCTTAGAGTACATCCTAATAAATCCTAGTCCTACCAGCCTGAGCTGCAGAATGTGATCCTATTTCAAAACCTTTGTATTTTTATTTATGTATATGTGTGCTTCTGTGTATGTGCACTGGGGGCAGGTGTGTATGTGCGTCCAAGAAAGGTCAAGAAAATTCGTCAGATCCCTTGGAGCTGGAGTGACAAGTGGTTGTGAGCCACTCAATGTGGATGCAATGAATTGAGTTCTGGTCTTCTGCAAGAGCATCATGGTTTTAGCCACTGAACTGTCTCTCAGACCCTGTTGATTTTGACATAGAATCTTGAAATGTAGCACTGAACTATATAGCCCAAGCCTGACTTCAAACACACTCTGTCTCTCTCTCTTTCTCTGAGACTAGGTCTGACTGTGTAGTCCTGGCTGCCCAGGCACTTGCTGTGTAAACCAGATTGGCCTCAGATTCAGAGATCTACCTTATACTGTCTCCCAAGTGCTGGGATTAAAAACGTGTACAGTCAGCTGGGCAGTAGTGGTGCACGTGTTTAATCCCAACACTCAGGAGGCAAAGGCAGTATGTTTGAAGCCAGCCTGGTCTACAGAGCGAGTTCCAGGACAGGCTTCAAATGCTACTGAGAAAACACACAAACAAACAAAAGACAAAAACAAAGCATACAGCCATTTGAATTTATTTTTGTGTGTATGTGTCTGTGTACACCCATGTACCATGGCACATGTGTGAAATTCAGAGGACAATTTGTAAGAGTTGGTTCTCTCCTACCATGTGGGTTTGGGGCTTGAACTCAGGTCATCAGGCTTGGCAGCA
Organism: Ondatra zibethicus; assembly: GCA_004026605.1. NCBI lineage: Eukaryota > Metazoa > Chordata > Mammalia > Rodentia > Cricetidae > Ondatra > Ondatra zibethicus. The sequence goes on from PVIU01001647.1 coordinate 143,053, forward strand.
AGCACCTTTCCTTGCTGGGCCATCTTGATGGCCCCTGGCCTTGAGTTTGAGTTTGAACTTTCAATCCAAGTGCTGGGATTACAGTCCTGAGCCTCTGTGCTTGGATGAGGATTATCATTGTTATTTATTCAATGATTCACTCATATACTTATTGTTTATAGATGAGATCAATCATGTGGTCCACACTGGCCTTGAATTCATTATTGTAGCTGAAGACGACCTTGAATTTTTTAACCTCTTTAATTTTTTTAAAATTCTGGCCTACAGAATGGGTTCCAGAACAACCAAATCTATGTAGAGTCCCTGTCTCAAAAAACAATAATTATTTAAAACAAAACACCTAGGCTGAGAATGTAACCCACTAGGTAGAGTGATTGCCAAGTATGCACAGAGCCCTGGGTTCAATTCCTAGCACTGAGGAGGTAGGTATAGAAAGATCAAAAATCTAAGTCCACCAAGTGGGTGTCAAACTTCTCTAATCCCAACACTTGAGGGGCAGAGGCAGGCAGAGCTCTGTGATTTTGAGGCTATCCCAGTCTTTATAGACAGTTCCAGCCCAAACAGGGCTGCACACTGAGATCCTGCCATCTGACTGTCTGTCTATCTATTTATCTATCTATCATCTATCTACCTATCTATCTATCCATCATCTATCTATCGATATCTCAAACTTACTGTGTAGCACTGAGGAAGACCTCGAACTCTTGATCCCCTTGATTTCACATTTTTCTTTTCGAGACAGGATTTCTCTGTGGCTTTGGAGCCTGTTCTGGAACTCACTCTGTAGACCAGGCTGACCCCGAACTCACAGAGATCCGCCTGCCTCTGCCTCCCGAGTGCTGGGATTAAAGGAATGAGCTACCACCATCCAACAAACTTCATTTCTTAAAAGATAGGATCTTTCCATGCTGTCAGTGATGGATGGAAGAGCCAGGTGTGGTCAAGTGCACACAAGGCAGAGGCAGACACCTCTGGGAGTTCAAGGACAGTTTGGTCTACATAGTGAGACCCCATCTCAAAAGAAGAAAAAAAAAGGCAGAGGGGAAAAAAAAGCAACTCCACCAAGTTGACCCCTGATCTTCACATGGGTGTACCATTGCACACACACACACACACACACACACACACACACACACACACACACACACACACCACCGCCCAGCGTAAGAATGCTTTGTTTCCCGCTTTTCCCAGAAGACCCAAGTCCTTGTTCCCCAGCACCCACGTTTGGTGACTTACAAACACTTGTAACTTCAACTTCAGGGAGATCCAGTGCCTTTGGCTTCCATGAGCACCTGCACCCATGTGCAAAGACCCACAAAATGAGAAATAGGGCTAGGGAGACAGCTCAAGGATTAAGAACACTGACTGTAGTCAGGTGGTGGTGGCGGCACAGGCCTTTAATTCCAGCACTCGGGAGGCAGAGGCAGGTGGATCTCTGTGAGTTAGAGGCCAGCCTGGTCTGTCTATGGAGCAAGTTCCAGCACAGACTCCAAAGCTACACAGAAAAACCCTGTCTTGAAAAAAAAGAAAGAAAGAAAAGAAAAAGAAAAAAACACTGGCTGCTCTGGCAGGTTCGATTCCCAGCATGCAGATGGCAGCTCATAACTATCTCTAACTCCAGTTCCAGGAGATGTGTTGCTCTTTTGACCTCAGAGGGCATCATACAGGCTCTTGATGCACATACAACAGGCAAACCATTCATACACATAAAATAAAGTATTATTTATAGAAGATAGAAATAAATCTTAGAAATAAGATTTTTAGTAGGTCATGGTGGTATACACCCTTAGTTCCCATAGTTGGGAGGGAAAGATAAGTGTGTCTCTAAGAATTTGTGGTCATAGGGCATTCCAGGCTATGTAGTGAGACCCTATCTCAAAAATAATTTATTTTGATTTTTGGAGACAGAATTTCTCTGTGTAGCCCTGACTGTCCTGGAACTCACTCTGTAGTCCAGCCTGTCCTTGAGCTCAGAGATCCACCTGCCACTGCCTCCCACGTGCTGGGATTAAAATTGTGCACTACCACCACCCGGACGAAAATATTAATTAAAAATTTTAATTATGTGCATATTGGGAGGCATGTATGTGTATGTGCCCTAGGAGGCCAGAAGAGAATGTCGGATCCTCAGGAGCTGGAGTTACTGGCAGTTGTGAGTCATCTGACATAGGTTCTGGGAATTGAACTCAGGTCCTCTGTAACACCAGTACATGGTCTTGATTACTGAGCCATCTCTCCAGTCCCTACAAATAAATCTTAAAATAAAGCAAAACAAATAACAACAAAAAGCCCCATCTGAATTAGCAAAACATAGAAGGTGAGGGGAAAACAGTGCCTTAGGCCAGACAAGGGAGGAAGCAGCCGATCTGGAGAAACTAAGGACTCTAGATGTGGCAGGGATGGAGTCAGGGGCTGAAGGGTTATTGCAGCCTAAATTAAAGATTGAGCTCAAGTCTGGAACATGGGGCCAATTGAGCCAGCATTCCAAGCCAACCACTTTTCAAGACTTTTTCACCACTGGCAGGTTCACCCAGTACCAAAGGTCACCATTTTTCAGGTAGAGAAACTGAGTCAATATAACTGGTGTCTTTCACCTGGCTGGTTTGAGGGGCCTCGGGACAGGACCTCAAAACTCTGAGACCATGTTGTGCCCAAAGACAGACTGTGAATTTTTGGAAAATGATGCAGTTTGGAGAATCAGTCTGGTCTGGGGAGCCCCTAGAAGTGGAGGGGAGAGTGATGATCCCCTAAAAGTCTGTGCTGGAGAACACTGCCGGTGCCTCCCCTTGAAGTCGCCCTACAGTTGCTGGCTATGTTGAGTCAGCCAGGATGATGTCACCGCTTCCTTGCAGCCTGTGTCCCCTGACCTGGAAGGCGCCTGCCAGGGGCACCAGTCGAGCCTGAGGAAGGCTGGGCAGCTGTCCAGGTCACTCTGTCACAGTTGATTTAGAGGAACTGGAGGTGTCCAGAACCATCAGAAGCAGCCGAGTGTCTGGGACCTCAAGCCCATAAGTTACGCTGTTCACCGCACTGCTCCCCAAGAGTCTGTGATGACTTCCTGGGGACTGGGCTCATCAAAATCAGTTTATGTCAGAGGAAATTAATTTTCATCTCTCTGAGATGGGTGTGGGGAAAGGAAAGAGCATCTCTAGAGGTAGGCCTGTGACGGTACTGCAGGGAGATTGTGGGATGGGGTCCTGCACACTGGTCACAGTACCACTGGTCCTTGGGTAGGGAACCATAGGCCCTGCCCATTATGGGGAAGGGAGTAACCTGGATTTCTAAGATGCCTCCTAGGGTTAAACATGGTGGTACACACCTATAATCCCAACATTAGGGAGGGGGAATTGTGACAACTTGACTTTGACATTAGCATGGCCTGAAGAACAAATTCCAGGCCAGAGAGACCTGTTTCAAAAAACAGCAAAACCCAAACAAAAGTTTGGGGGACGGAAACCCAAAGATCTTGCTCTTTGTTAATTCTTTCTCAACTCTCTCCCTTCTGTTTCCACAAATATTTTCTTCTGTGCATCTGCTGTGTGCCAGGCATTGTCCTATGTGTGTGTGCATGTGTGTGTGTGTGTGTGTGTGTGTGTGTAGGTGTAGGTATGGGTGTGTGTGCCACACACAATGGTGGGCAAGATATGCTCATGATCAGTTAAGCCTGACAGACTAGTAGCAGAGGAGTAGGAAGTGTCCAGTCTGGAAGAGGTCCAGGAGGGAAATAAACTAGAGTGTGCCATGGCCAGCTACTCCAGTGAGGCCTGCAAAGACCTCTCCGAAGAGGAGAGGACAATGACAGGACTTTCTGGAAAACAGCTCTTTAGTTAGGAAACACTTTTTAAAAAAACTCTAGCCTCAGCAGGGTGCAATTGCTTGGGAAGGAGGAGAGTGCCTGTCCTGGATAGCAGCCCACAGATGTGAAGGCTGGGGCCTGGGCAGGTGGCATGATGGGGTTGCAGGCTGGGACAAATGGCTCAACCTCCTGTAGTATCTGTCTCATTAGGAGGAGACCAGTAATTCCACACATTTTAGAGATAACTGCAAATTGTTGACAAGACACAAATTCCAACAGGAACTGGTATAAAATTCTTGGGTGGAACAGCTCTGGGATCTATTTTCTTTCTTCTTTTTTAAATTCAGGGTCTCCTGCAGCCCAGGGTGGCCTTAAGCTCACTCTATAGAGGACCTAAGCCAGGACATTGTGTCTGTTTTGTTTTTTCCCTCTATCTATCTATCTATCTATCTATCTATCTATCTATCTATCTATCTATCTTTGTTTATTTTCAAGGGTTTCTTTTTTTTTGTTTGTTTCTCTGTACCTCTGGAGCCTGTCCTAGAACTCGATCTGTAGACCAGGCTGGCCTACGAACTCACAAAGATCCACCTATCTCTGCCTTCCAAGTGCTGGAATTAAAGGCATGAGCCACCACTGCCTGGCCAAGACAGCCCTGACTGTCCTGGGACTCTCTCTGTAGACCAGGCTAGCCTCGAAAATTGGATGATGGGATAATAGATTGGTATTTGTGAGTTATTGTTTATAGACAATTACATTGGATACAAAGTTAAATTATATTGAATATTGTATGCATGCTTCTACCTCTGTTTAAAACATTTTTTATGTATTGATATATATATTTACCATATTGCAGTGTATACTTGTACATTGTTTACATTTGGAGGTCATTGTCCTCATTTATTGCACAGTTGTTTATTGTCTTAGTCTTTAAGTTAGATAGGTATTAAAAATTATAGATTAATAGTCACCCATGTTTGTCATATTTATAGCTAGGCTAATCAGGTTTTTTAGATACGTAGAGATTATATTCTGTATAAATAGATAATCTTCAACCTCTTCAAAGAGCTGTAGAAAATGGCATTTAATCTAACTTAGAGTTCTGTGGTAGTGAGACACAATCGCTCTTGGAAATACCGATCTATTCCTGAGAGATTGTTGAACACCAAAGACACTCCACTTGGAGCTTGTCTTCTGGGCAAAACCGGCCTCTGGACAAGGAACTACCCATACCTCAACTACTGACAAAATACATAGTATCCGGAAATGGATAGGCAGAACTGTCAAATCTTGCCAAGACAGGATAAAATGGTTTTGGAAAATTTCTTGCCTTTAAAAATAATTTGTCAGTTATTCTAGGTCTTAGCCAAAGTTGGTTGCTTCAACGCTGCAAACATGACTTTGGGTGATTGCCCAGGTAGTCAGCTGTCTCTGTGATTTGTTGCATGTCTTGGAAGTTGTTTGACTGTACTTCCTAATTACTCAGGTAACATAATTTCCCTTCTCGGATCTTCGATGGGGTTGAAGACTAGGTAAATGTAGTTACTTTCCTCTCATGACTTGGCCAAGTTATTTATTATACAAGACTCAAGCTAGTTAGAATAAGATATTTGTTCTTATTGTATATAATTTTGTAGTAGGTTTAAAACTCTCTTACTTAAACAAAAGGGGGAGGTGCTGCGGGAGCTCCTTCAGCCAATAGCCTTTGAGATACCAGCCCACTGGGGTGTGGTATCTTTCTCTTTAAAAAGCAGCGGCAGCCCTCCTCTCTCTCTTGCTTCAGACTCCTTTCCTGGCAGAGGGCTGTTGTCTAGGATGGTGTTGTGTAAGTTTTTTCCCCTCAAATAAATAACCCTTTTAATAATAATTTCAAACTGGTGTGGGATTGATTCGTGCTTTAGAGATCTGTCTGCCTTTGCTTCCCAAGGGCTAGGATTAAAGGCGTGTGCCACCACCATCCTGCAGACTTTGTATTTTGTATGAGGTAAAAAAGCACTCTACCAAATGAACTACATTCTGGTTTTTCTCATCTCTCTATGTAGCCCAGACTGTCCTAGAACTGGAATTACAGGCAGACACCTCCAGAACGTTTTTTTTTTGTTGTTGTTGTTTGTCTTTTTTTTTTAAAGTACCAGCTTTCAGGAGCAGTTGTAAACACAGCTTCAGTTCAAACAGGGCCCCGAGTTCCCTTCCAGACAGAAACTGCTGGATAGGACCCTGGGTGCCACCCTGCCATGTGTGTACACACACACATCTTCCTGCCACGGGACAGCAAATCCTGGTTCCTTCACACAGGCCTAGCTTTCATCCCATCACAAGAGAATAGTTCTGATCCATTAGCATAAAGATAGGGAGAGACAGAGTCCTCGGAAGGTTCTAGGGTCCTCAATCTATTCATTGTTGTTGTTTGTTTTGTTTTTCCTTAGTTTTCTTATACATGAATCTAATATTGTTGGGGTGGGGGAGGGGCACACATAATCCACAGCATGCCTATGGAGGTCAGATGAGTTGGTTTGCTCTTTCTACCATGTGACCCCCAGGGATCAGGTTTGGCAGCAAGCGCTCTACCTTCCCAGTCATCTCAGTGATCTTTATTTATTTTTATTTTTTATTTCTTTGAGGCATGGTCTCGTATAGTGCCTTTACAGGTGCTTGTGCCTTTACCGGTGCTTGTGCCTTTACCTCCCAAGTGCTGAGATTACAGGTCTGTGACACTATAGCCAGCCTGTCGAGTCCTTGATGTCCTCTCCTAGCCCAGTGTCAGAGGTGAGACAGTAATGTCATCCTGGAACTTTTGTCCCCGGGGCTTCTGTGGGACTGACTTTGCTGAAGTGCAAAGATAACCAATGGAAGACAGGGACATGGTTGTTTCTTATTTTTGGACCCCAACCAATGACCACGGAACTTGTAGTGGAAGGGGTCTGTCCAAAGGGCATGCTTAAGTGTGAGGCCCTACAGTTTGGCTGGTCCCCTGGGTGCAGATGCCAACAAATCCACCAAATGTGTCTCTAGTGGTTGGGGTCTGATCAGTGGTTTGGAAGCATTTGGTGGTAGCCAGAAAAACTAACCAACAGTTCAGAAAATTGGCTGTAAAGAGAAGCCACAACCAAAAAGATAGATCTTAGAAAGCCCTATCATTTGGTTCACGGTGCCTGAGGATTCTGAGATACTTTTGCCTGGAATGACAGAGACCTGAGAGTTGCTGGGCCTCCAGGCACCTGTAGCGCCTCCCTCCCAACTTCCCAGAACCGCGGGTCCACAGAGACAGTAGAAATTCTGCAACAAGCAGAGTCGACCTTGTGTAGTCCAGAGAGGCTTAACTCCTTGAGCCTTTCTAGGCAGTCCTTGCCTCCCTCCTCAGTATGCTCTCTGCCGGTTTGGTGACAATGTTTCCTGAGAGACTCCATGAGCCATGTGTGGTGATGCTAGACGCTGGGCTCCCAGAGCCCCTGGAGGGAAATAAAAAACAAAAACCTATGCTGGTAGATCATTCTCAAGAGAGGCAAGCTAAAGGGCTGGGATTGGACTCAGTGGTAGGCAGAGTGACTGTCTAGCATGCAAAGGCACTAGGTTCAACTGCCAACACTCCCACACCACTGACACTGTCACCACCACAAAACCCACTGAAATAGACAAGCAATAAAATAAATAAGCCAGTCAATAAACAAATGTAGAGGGCTGGAGAGATGGCTCAGAGGTTAAGAGCATTGCCTGCTCTTCCAAAGGTCCCGAGTTCAATTCCCAGCAACCACATGGTAGCTCACAACCATCTGCAATGAGGTCTGGTGCCCTCTTCTGGCCTGCAGGCATACATGCAGACAGAATATTGTATACATAATAATAAATAAATAAATATTAAAAAAAATAAACAAATGTAGAACCATGTCAGTGGGCTCCTGGGGGTATTTCAGCTGGATTTGGGGCTTACAGCAAAGGTTCATCTGGAGTGAGAGGCCAGAGAAGGCTGCCTGGCAGAAGTGACTTCCTGGGCTCCAGCTAGAGTTGCTAGCTGTGTGACCTTGAAATGGGTACCACATTGTGTTGTGCACTGCTTTCCTGCCTTTGGAGAGGGAATGATGGGGCCGCCTGTTCGGAAGGCTGTGAGGAGTCAGTGAGTTGGTACATACACATCCCTCCAAACAGACCCATGCCAGGTCAGGGCACTGCAGGTGGTAATTAAGAAATAGAACCAGTTACTCTTTGGCTAAGAGGGTCTTGCCATGCATATGGAAAGGGAAAAAATGTCCCCAGGCCAAGAACAAGGACCAAGGTAAGAGAGGTGACTGTCCTGCTCTGTGTGTGACATGCTGGTAACTATATTGACTCTCATCCCGTCCTGTGGTATTTTGCTCCCATCCACCCCTGTTGAGATTGGTCAAACCTTGACCTGGGATGTGACTAAGTCCTTAGCCACATAGGTTACACAGTATAGGTGACTCCTGTGCTGGGGAATCTCCTGTCTGGAGCTCCCAGTTGGTGACCGAGCACAGACATAGAAACCACTAGAAGCCTCTTGCTTGCTGAGTGCCAGGAAGGCCTTCCACAGAAGATCCCTTCAGACAAGGGCAAGAGGACCAGACAGATGGAACAGCTGGGAAGACAGGACAGTGAGCCTGCTCAAAGGGAGAGCATGGAGGCTTCAGGTCTAGGGCTCCTCCGTGTCTGGCAACCTTCCTTTAGCAGGTTTCCTTAACAGGTTAGGGTGTCCTCTTCTGGGCTTCTGACTCAAGTCCTGGCAGTGACCTAACAGGTTAAAGTCCAGTCTTGCTTCAGGGCCTGCCCAGGAGCTAGGGATAGGGGCGCCAGTTGCCCCGTCCCTCCCTCCCACTCCAGAGATGGAAGCGTTTGGCAAAGCAACAAGGCAGCCTTTGTGTCCCTCTGTGGGTCCAGGCACGTCTGGCCCAGCCTAGGCGGCTGTTGGTTTCAGTGCCCTGTGATCCCAGGCAGGCGGGGCCGGGTGGGACACGCAGGGTGTTTGTCCCACGTTCCCAACATGGCTGTCTCTTGTCCCTTGCTCTCCATCAGGGCTCTGCAGGTGGTAAAGCCTGTGCTGGAGACCCAGCCAGGTAGCAGAGGGTGGATGTTGACACAGGGTGAGGATGGACAGCTTGGCACATGCCAGGCTCCTATATGCTATGTGACAGTGCCAGTGCAGGGTGAGCCCGTGTGTGCATTTGGGTGAGGACATGATTCTGGGTGTGAGGGTCTGGCCTGAGGCACATGAACAGCCCCCAGCCTGCTCAGAACAGAACACCGCTGTCTTGATTGCACCAACAATAAGGCCTCTTTCTCAGCGCATAATGTCCCCTCTGTATTGTCTGCTGCACGGCCTTGGTGACGATAATTTTAAGGCCCAAATCTTTCTCATGGTTGGGGGTGGGGAGGTCTGCCTTGTGTTTTGGGCGTCCCCTATAGCCTTGCGCCCTCATGGAGGCAGCAGAGGGAAGTGGGGACTCCTAGGAGCCTTTGCCAGGAGCCCCTATCTGAAAAGTCTGCCCACCAGACTTCAGGGGCCTGGGGACTGCTTTAAAGACACAGATTCTAGCAGCTCCCTTTTCAGCCACTGCTGGCCTCTACAGACCTATACATTCTCCATGTCCACTCCTGGGTTTCCCTTCCAGTGTTCTGCTTCTGTGTTCTCAAATTCTTCTAGGTGATTAAGAATGCTAAGACCCCCCGCCAAGAGTCTTTGGTGGGGTTCAATCCCTCAGCATTTGCCATGTGAGATTGGTAGTGTCCCTGGTTTAGTGGCAGAGTTTATGCAGACAGGTGTGTAAGCTGCTGGGTTTGCTCCCCAGAGAAGAACATGTGTGCATGCTCATACACACTCAATTCACATTAGACACTAAAAGGAAAACTTAAAGACATAGATTTGTTTATTTAAAAATAATAATAATAGAACTGAGTGTGGTGGCACATGCCTTTAATCCCAACACTTGGATCTCTGTGAGTTCGAGGCCATCCTGGTCTACTGGTCTTCACAGTGAGTTACAATAATCAGGGTTATGTGGAGAGACCTGTCTCAAAAACAAACAAATGGGGACTGGAGAGATAGCTCAGCAGTTAAGAGTACTGGTTGCTCTTCCAGGGGACCCAGGTTCAATTCCCAGCACCCACATGGCAGCTGCAACTGTCTATAGCTTCAGTTCCAGGGGATCTGACACCTTCACACCAATGCACATAAAATAAATGTAAAGAAATTGAAAAAAGACAAAAAAATAATAATATCACAATAGGATATGGAGTGTGGCAGTCCACACTTATAAAAACAACACTCAGGGGGTGAAGAGATGGCTCAGAGGTTAAGATCAATGACTGCTATTCCAGAGGTTCTGAGTTCAATTCCCAGCAACCACATGGTGGCTCACAACCATCTGTAATGAGATCTGGTGCCCTCTTCTGGCCAACAGGCGTACATGCAGACAGAACACTGTATACATAACAAACAAATCTAAAAAAAAAAATTCAACACTCAGGAGGCTGAAGTGAGAGAATCACTAGCAATTCAAGGCCAACCTGGGCTACAGAGAGAGTTCAAACGCAACCTGGGACTACTTAGACAACCCTGATTCAACCCAAATAAATTTAATTAAAGCTTCATTAGACCTAGGGATGTGACTCAGTGGCACAACACTTGCCTAGCTTTCAGGAGGCTCTGCATTTGATCCATGGTGCTGTACAAATGAAACAACAACAAAAAGGCCAACCAAATAAATACAAAGGAAAGTTCCTTCACTTGGGGTCACAGTTGATACTTTCTCTTTTCAGGTTTGAGACAGAGTTTCTCTGTGCAGCCTGCCTCTGCCCCCGCGTGCAGGGACAAAGGCTCGCACTACCACACCATGCCACATCCGACTACGAATTTTATTCCTAATTAAAAATATATATTTTTGCATATAGCTGTTTGGTCTACACGTACGTCTGTGCCCAACGCGTGTGCCTAGTGTCCTTGGAGGCCGAAAGACAGGGAACTAGCTGTTTTATTTTCTTCAAGACAGTCTCTTGCAGTCCAGGCTGGCTTTGAATTCTCTTCATAGCTAACCCCTGAGAACCTGCCTCTGCCTCCCGTGTGGTAGGATCATAGCTGGGTCATCACACCTTAGGCAATTAACTTATTTGTTTTTTGTTTTGTTTCTTTGATAGGGTCTCACCTAGCCCAGGCTACTTTCAAACACGCTGTGTGATCAAAGATGACCTTGAACTCCTGATCCCTCTTGCCAGGGTTTTTAAGGTGCTGAAGATGGAACCAGCATGCTAGCTCTACCAACTGAGCTACACCCACACCCCAACTTGCTCTTTTAAAATTATTATTATTACTATTATTTAAAGATTTATTTCTGCTTTTATACGTATGAATGTTTACCTACACGGATGTTTGTGCACTGCATATAAGCAGTGCAGTTCCAAGAGGGCAGGAGAAGGTGTTAGATCCCATGGAACTAGAGTTACCGATGGTTGTGAGCTGCCATATGGGAATCGTATGTGAGTCCTCTGGAAGAGCAGCCAGTGCTCTCGTCCACCTAGCCACATCTCCAGCCTGCCAATGAGTTTTTGTTGGTAAATTTTAGCCCATTTGCCTAACTACCATTTTTTTAATGTATTAGTTTAAAGACACAACTGTGTAGCCCTGACTGACTGGGAATTTAGTTTATAGACTGGGTTAGCTTTGAATTCTCAGACATCCACCTGCCTCTGCCTTCTAACTGCTGGGACTAAGGGTGTGTGACACCACACCCATTACACCTGAATCTATAACACTATGAATTTATTGCTCGCTTGGACAGTCTGTTCACCGAGTTATGCAGATCTTTTAATTGTCAACACATTTCATTTTGCTGTATTAAATAATCATTTTCATTTATATCACTTCATTATATATCAGAGATGTTCCAGAAGGTGCAAAGCCTATGTGATGTGTATAAATCCAGCCTCCCAGGTTAGAGAATAGAACTCTATCATCAGCAACAAATATTGTCCGTTGTTTCCTTGAAGTGAGTGACCCATTTCATTGTTGTTGAGGAAACAGCTGTCGGATATCAGATTCTGAAGTTTGGAGTTTAAACATTTTTTTGTATGCTTTTTCTGAAATGGGGTCTCACAGTGTGGCCCAGACTGGCTTCTAACGCCAGCTTCAGGGCATATTTCTTCCTTAGCTTTTACTGCAGCTGGGGCAACAGATGCCTGACCCCACACCCTGTCCCTGAGTCTTTCTTATCAAGTAAAAATGAAGTCCCACTTTTTAAAAAAGAGAGAGAGCACCAGGGGCTAGAGATAGCTCAGAGGTAAAGCTACTTACCATGCAAGCAAGAGAGCCAGAGTTTGGATCCCCAGAACCAATGTGAATGCTAGTTGGGCATATGGCCTGCCTACAGTTCCAGTCTCACTGGGGATCCCAGAGCCAAGCTGGCTATCCAGACTAACTGTATTGTAGAGTTCTGAAATTGATTGGAGACTCTGCCTCAGTAACGTGCAAGAGAGATGGATGATTCAAATATCAATCTTGGGCCTGCACTCTCACACATGTACATTCTCATACACATAATACATGCCCACATCCTACAAACAGCCACACACACACACACACACACACACACGAGAAAATGGAAAGAAAGTCAGGTGTGGTGGCACACAGATTTAATCCCAACACTCAGGAGGCAGAGGCGGTGGATGTCAGTAGGCCAGCCTGGCCTACAAAGCCAGTTCCAGGAAAGTCAAGGCCGTTACACAAAGAAACAAGCAAAAACAAAGAAGAAAATAAAAAGCTAGTTGATGGGCCAGTGAGATGGCAGAGTGGGTAAAGACGCTGGCTGAGTTTGGTTCCTGGAGGCCATAAAAAGGTGGAAGGAGAGACCCAAATGAACGAAGTTGTCCTCTGACTTCCTACACTCTGGCATTGGAATCCACAGTCATACCATGTGTGCACATAATAGAAGTAATAATTGTGGGACTGATGAGATAGCTCAGCAGGTAAGAGCACTGGCTGCTCTTCCAGAGGACCCAGGTTCAAATCCCAACATCCATGTGGCAGCTCACAACCATCTGAAACTCTGTTCCAAGGATCCAACACCTTCTTCTGGCCTCCTGGGCACTGCAGCGCACACACATACATGCGGACAAACATGTGTGTAAAAGCAGAAATAAATCTTTAAATAGCAACTTGAAAAGAGCTAGTTGGGGTGTGGGTGTAGCTCAGTTGGTGGAGTTAGCATGCTGGTTCCATCTTCAGCACCTTAAAAGCCCTGGCATGATGTCACATGACTGCAATTTCAGCACCTAAAAGGTAGAGGCAGTAGGATGAAGAGTTCAAGGTCATCTTTGGCCACAAAGCAGGATTGAAAGTAGCCTGGGTGAGACCCTATCAAAGAAACAAAACAAAACAAAACAAAAAACCCCAAGCAAACAAATAAGCTAATTGCCTAAGGCGTGATGACCCAGCTATGATCCTACCACATGGGAGGCAGAGGCAGGTTCTCAGGGGTTAGCTATGAAGAGAATTCAAGGCCAGCCTGGACTGAAGGAGACTGTCTTGAAGAAAACAAAACAGCTAATTCCCTGTCTTCCGGCCTCCAAGGACACTAGGCACATACATTGTGCACAGACGTACGTGTAGACCAAACAGCTATACACACAAAATATTTTTAAATAAAAATAAAATTCATAGTCTGACATGGCATGGTGGTGTATTCCTTTAATCCCAGGACTTGGGAGGGAGAAACAGGTGGATCTCTGTGAATTTGAGGCCAACCTGGTTTACAAAGTGAGTTCAGGGATAGCCAAGGCTGTTTATTACACAGAGAAACCCTGTCTTCTTGGCATGTGTGAATTTCACAGGCTAGCTCATGAGGCCTTAAATGTGTATTCAAGGTTGAGATTTAGTAAAATGACAATTTTACTGATTAGCTTCGTTCTTAAGTGAAACCAACTTTTCAATAATTCCTAGCAGACTGGATGTTCATTGCGTTGATCCTGTATAAACATCAACAATTTAACCCTCTGTAGCTGGCACCATTAGTGCTAGTGTCAACAGATGAAGAGGTCAGATAACGCCTTTGTAGTATCAGTAGCATAATTTTGATCTTGACTGTTCCTAGGAATCCCCCAGCAGCCCTTGGCCCTGCCTGGAGAATCGAAGCCCTGGTTATCGAAGTCTCCTGTGCTCTGTGCAGCAATGGGCTGCTTCTTACGAATCCCACATGGGTCCTCTTTTCTCATTCCTGCACTCAACTGAGATTTTTGTTTTTCTTTTTCCTGGCAGAGGCTTCTCTGGGGAGATGACATTGGCTTTGTTGGATAGTCTGGATGTCAGAAGATAGAGACCGGGAACATGTTCTGGGTGGAGAGAACGGCATTGGCAGAGTCCTAGGGAAGCACACAGTTGGGTAGGGTGGCTCATGCTTGTGATTCCATCACTCAGGAGGCTGAGATGTGAAGAATGCCACCAGCTCAAGAGTGAGCTCCCCACACAAAGGAAAACAAAAATAAGAACAGGAGGAGTGAGAGAATGGAGGGTCGCAGGTGCTAGCTTGGGTGGGACAGCAGGCCCCACAGAGTGGCGGTGAGGGCTGGAAGCCACAGGTGAACCTAGAGAGAGAGCAGAACCAGAGAAGAGAAGTCGCTTCTCCAACAGGCCTTCCCCGAGCTGCTGGGCTGCTTGGCGGTGTCCTTGAGGCCTGTTCAGTCAACACAGAGGGACATTTGCTTCTGGCCTGTGATTGGCTGAGTGCGGTTTCCTGCTCAGAACTCAGCCAAGCGTCGCCACAGGTTTCTGCGCTGACACTCAGCTTTTTCTTTTCCTGTGGCTTAGTGGTGACAGTGAGCAGCCCCACCCAGTTTGCTGTGCCCAAGTGTGAGGGTGACCTTGGCAGGTGGCTACTGAGAGAGATTGGTAGTGGTGACAAATTCATGTACACCATTAGGGGAGAGCTTTATCTTTAAAAAATAATTAGTTATTAAATTTATTCTTGTGTGTGTGTATGTTTTGCCTACAAGTATGTATATGCACCGCATGCAGTCAGTGCCTGTGAATGCCAGAAGATGTCAGATCCACTGGAACCGGAGTGAGCCAGCATGTGGGTGCTGGCTATCAAACTCTGATCCTCTAGAAGAGCAACCAGTGCTTAACTGCTGAGCCATTCTCCATCCCCTTTGTTTGTTTCTTTGAGATTGGGTCTCACTAGGTAGCCTTGGTTGAACTGAACTCTATGTAGACCAGACCCAGAGTGTCATCTGCTTCTGCTCCTAGAGCACTGAGAGCGAAGGTTTGCATCTTCTCACCGGGCTATGCCCCACCCTCTTTTTTTTGAGACAGGATCTCATGTGGCCCCAGACTCAGTTTGTAACAGAGGATGACCCTAAACTCCAGATCCTCCTCCTGCTTCTACCTTACAAGGTCTGGGATGACCGGCTTGTGCCACCACAGGGGGCCTTTTGTTTGCTCTAAAAATATTTATTTAGATAAACACAAGTGCGCACATGCAAACACACGTCTAAGGGCATGCATGGGGAGGGTTGTTGGTTAGGCTGGGCTGTTTCTGTTTCTGGTATATAGCATACTCCTCTTTAGGTGGCATTTAAGCTTCCCATCTCACCACAGGAATGCTGGGACCACAGATGCTTGCCACATCCATCTTTTTTTTTTAATATTTATTATTTATTTATTGTGTATACAGTATTCTGTCTGCTTGTGTGCCTGCAGGCCAGAAGAGGGCACCAGACCTCATTACAGATGGTTGTGAGCCACCATGTGGTTGCTGGGAATTGAACTAGGGACCTTTGGAAGAGCAGGCAATGCTCTTAACCACTGAGCCATCTCTCCAGCCCCCCACATCCATCTTTTTATACGAGTCTTGGACACTGAGCTCTGGTCAGGCTTGTGAAGCAAGGGTTTTATCTGCTGAACGAACCATTGTCACTAGTCCTTTTTTTTTTTTTTTTTTTTTTTGAGATAGGATCTCCTGTAGCCCAGGTTAGCCTTGAGCCTGCTATGCTGCTATGTAACTATGAACAATCTTTTTTTCCCCCATGATATTTATTGAGCTCTACATTTTTTCTATGCTCCCCTTCCCTCCTTCAACCCGCCCCCAAGGTCCCTATGCTTCCAATTTATTCAGGAGATCTTGTCTTTTTATACTTTCTACTTCCCATGTAGATTAGATCTACGTATTGTTGTCTTAGTTCTCTGGAATTGTGGTTTGTAAGCTGGTTTTCTTTGCCTTATGTTTAAAAGCCACCTATGAGTGAGTACATGTGATAATTTTCTTTCTGTGTCTGGGTTACTTCACTCAAAATAATGCTTTCTAGTTCCATCCATTTTCCTGCAAAATTCAAGCTGTCATTATTTTTTTCTGCTGTGTAGTACTCCATTGTGTAAATGTACCACATTTTTTTTTATCCATTCTTCGATCAAGGGGCATTTAGGTTGTTTCCAGTTTCTGGCTATGACAAATAAAGCTGCTATGAACATAGTTGAGCACATGTCCTTGTGGCACGATTGAGCATCCTTTGGATATATACCCAAAAGTGGTATTACTGGGTCTTGAGGAAGGTTGTTTCCTAATTTTCTGAGAAATCACCACGCTGACATCCAAAGGGGTTGTACCAGCTTGCATTCCCACCAGT
>PVIU01001647.1:159569-202985 GCA_004026605.1 Ondatra zibethicus
TAAGATGGAATCTCAGAGTTGTTTTGATTTGCATTTCTCTGATGACTAAGGATGTTGAACATTTCCTTAAGTGTCTTTCAGCCATTTTAGATTCCTCTGTTGAGAGTTCTCTGTTTAGGTCTGTGCTCCATTTTTTTTTTATTGGATTATGTGTTCTTTTGGTGTCCAATTTCTTGAGTTCCTTGTATATTTTGGAGATGAGACCTCTGTCTGATGTGGGGTTAGTGAAGATCTTTTCCTATTCTGTAGGCTGTCGTTTTATCTTGTTGACCGTGTCCTTTGCTTTACAGAAGCTTTTCAGTTTCAGGAGGTCCCACTTATTAATTGTTTCTCTCAGTGTCTGTGCTGCTGGGGTTCTATTTAGGAAGTGGTTTCCTGTGCCAATGAATTCAAGCGTACTTCCCACTTTCTCTTCTATAAGGTTCAGTGTGGCTGGCTTTATATTGAGGTCTTTGATCCATTTGGATTTGAGTTTTGTACATGGTGATAGATAGGGGTCTACTTTCATTTTTCTACATGTTATGCCAGCACCACTTGTTGAATATGCTTTCTTTTTTCCATTTGATATTTTTTGCTTCTTTATCAAATATCAGGTGTTTGAAGATGTGTGGATTGATATCCGGGTCTTCTATTCTGTTCCAGAACAATCTGTTTTTTATTAATTTTTTTTTCGAGATAGGGTTTCTCTGTGTTGCTTTGGAGCCTGTCCTGGAACTCACTCTGTACACCAGGCTGGTCTTGAACTCACAGAGATTCTCCTGCCTCTGCCTCCCAAGT
This sequence comes from Ondatra zibethicus, assembly GCA_004026605.1. Classification (NCBI taxonomy): domain Eukaryota; kingdom Metazoa; phylum Chordata; class Mammalia; order Rodentia; family Cricetidae; genus Ondatra; species Ondatra zibethicus. Next base: position 160,347 of record PVIU01001647.1, read on the forward strand.
GCTGGGATTAAAGGTGTGCACCACCATCGCCCAGCCTAAGGAGAATCTTCAACTGCTGAGTCCCCTGATTCCACCTCCTAAGCTCTAGAGTAAGGGCATGTGCCATTGGGCCTGGGTTAGTTTTGTTTTAGGCAGGCTCTCACTATGTCGCTGTGTAGATCAATGCCTAGCCTCAGCCTCCCCAGTTCAAGGGTCATAGGCGTATGCCACCAAACCTTCCAATTCCTGACCTTTTAAAAGAGATTTATTTTTATTTGATGTATATGGTGTTTTGCCTATATTTTATTTGCATTATATACGTGCTGTGCTCAAGGAGGCCAGAAGAGGGCGACAGATCCCCTGGAACTGGAGTTACAACGGTTGTAAGCTGCCTTGTGGGTGCTGAGAATGGAACTCAGGTCTTCTGGAAGAGCAGTAAGTGGTCTTAATCCCTGAACCATCTCTCCAGCCCAGTTTCTATCTTTTTAACCACAGAAGGCCTGCTTGTTGTGGGCCATAAATGCTAGGCTCTAGTCATATGAAAGCAGAGCTTACAGAGCTGATCCTGACCTGGGCCATTCCTCCTCCAATGGCCGTGTCTCCAACCCAGACTGTCTCAGAGCTGCTGGGACTTGCTTAGTTCCTATCCAGGTTGGACACAGAGAGACAACGCCAGTTCTTTTGCAAGACAGACCCCACGCATCCTGCTGTGTCCACCTGTGTACTGAGCTGGGTACCTGGGCTGGGCCTGGGCATGCCTCTCGTGTGTCCACATCTTGCTGTGTGACTCTATGGGCACAGTCTCTGCTGCACGTGTTTGGGATCATGATATATGGTGGGCCCTGCAATACAAAGATGTTTGCCAGTTGGATGGTGGTGGCACACACCTTTAATCCCAGCACTCGGGAGGCAGAGGCAGGAGGATCTCTGTGAGTTCAAGACCAGCCTGGTCTACAGAGCTAGTTCCAGGACAGGCTCCAAAGCCACAGAGAAACACTGTCTCGAAAAACCAAAAAAAAAAAAAAAAAAAAAAGAAAAGAAAAGAAAAAACAAAACAAAAAGATGTTTGCCAACTGAATATTTTATCACAAACATTGAGTCGTGTACATCTTTGCCTCCTGTTGAACGGTGTGAGTTCGGAGGCCTCTGTAGGATATGAGGGTCCCTGGGATGGGTGGGGGTGGGGTTTTGTTTGTTCTTGCTTTATTTTTGAGAAGTGGCCTGGAACTCACAGAGATTCATCTGCCTCTGCTTCCCAAGCACTGAGATTAAAAGACTATGTCTCCGCACCCAGCTGGATGGGTGTTTTTGTTCTGAAGGTTTGCTAGTGTGTCTTGGCCAAACCCTACAGAATTAGGCCAGCTGAAGGAGAGGATGGGGTCTGTGCTGGAGGCAGGTGGGAACCCACAACTAGGGGGTCTGACTAGGAATAAACATGTCCTCATCTGCCAAGGAACCACCCCCAGCTCTCAAGGCCAGTCAGAGTGGGTGGCTGGAGAAATGGGCCTGAGAACCAAATCAACCTTAACCCATCTCCCATACCCTGTTAGCTTGAGCCTGGGCTCCCTGCCCTGTGCCTACCTACATATATAAAATATAAAATATATAAAATATAAAGTCACAATACATATATAAATACGTATATAAAATACATATATATAAAATAAATACATATATAAAATATAAAATATATAAAATATAAAATATAAAGTCACAATACATATATAAATACATATATAAAATACATATATATAAAATAAATACATATATAAAATATAAAGCCACAAGTACTTTATATTGTGGGAGCTGGGCAGGGGCCAACTTCAGCTCTTAGTGGGCCACCAAGGTAAAGCTGAGGTTCCAAAGAGAATCAGCCCAATTGAGCCATGCCTGATGTTAATTTCAGCGATCCATCATTTATTAAAAAAAATATTTATTGGTGGTGGCCTGGGAATCTAGCGGTCTTTGTACCTGATTAGGGGCAAAGGGGCATAGTACTGTTCTGAATTTAACAATTTAGCAAAGAGCCCAAGAAGTTGAGTGATTTACAAAGTACCTGTATAGCTGGTACTAGGCCTGTCCTCTGCCACAACTCCCTCGCCCTGAACTTCTCCATCCTGCCCTGGATGCTCCTGGCCTCTGAGCCAGAACCTGCCAGGAGAAGGCAGGTAGGGCTAGACCAGGCTTGATCCCCAGTGTGATACAAGAGCCCAGGTCAGATCCTAGAGGGAAGTCAAATGGCTGAGGTGACACCGTCTTGTCCTGACTTTATTTTATGTCTGCCTGGACACTCCTCAGCACACCACAGGACCACCACCACCACTCATGCCCCGCCCCCCCGCGCGCCCCCCCCCCGCCCCCAGTAGCTACATCCCACTGGGCAACACCTTTGGGACTGCCTGTGACCCTGGACAAAGGTTGCTGGAGGCGAGCATGGGGATGTGAAGGTGGAGATGGAAGTGATCAAGGCATGCCTATATCTCCTCGCATGATGTTTGACTCTTGGGCCCCTGTTTCTTTCAGAACCCTTGTTTCCCCATCTGTCAAGTGGGCACAAAGACTGCCTCTCCTAGTGCTCAGTGCTCATAGCAGGCACCAGAAGAGCAGAGGGGGAATAGGGAGGGGTGAGGTGGGCAGGGCATCCTAGGGACTCTCAACTCGGCCCTGGAATTGGGCAGGGTGCAGGGAAGAGGAGGCGCAGATGTGCGCTTGTCTCACACGAGCAGCCACATTTAGCCACTGAGTCGGGACTGAAATATTCCTGAGGGAGAAGAACCCTGAGGCTTCAGGGCGGCAACGGCTCGGGCTCTCGTCAGTGGGGAGCTGGGAAGGGATGTTGTCACCATCTGCCTCGTGTCTGTCTGTGACTAAAATAATACTGGGGTGAGACTCGCCGCAGGCACGGGCCCAGCCGCAAGGTTCCCCAGAAAAGGGAGGGGCCCGGGGGTTGCTGGAAACCTTGTGGGGAGCAGTTGAGGGGAGGGGTGTCTGGGGTAGCCCTAGTCTCTCGCCTCCCGAGGAACCACAAAAAACATGGTGGGGTGCATGGGCGTGGACACATTCAGGTGGGATTGGCCTCATTTTGGGGGGCCAGATGATCCCCCCAAGACATGCCAGGGTCAGCTCCAGGAAGAAGAGCACGTGTTGAGCTCCCAGTGAAGCAGAAACAGCACAAGAACAAAGTCAGAGAGACAGACCAGTGCCTGATTCGGCTTTCACGAGCTTGTCCAGAATACTGAAACCAGGAAACAGCGAGAAGCTATTTTAATTTCCGCCGACGTCTAAGTTTCGGGTCTATGGCTTGCTGTGGCTTTTATTTTGAATCAAATGTGGAGGATGTTCCGTAATCTCTGGGCTCAGGGCTCTGGAGACTGAGTGCCTGCCTGCCTTTCTGGCATGCCAATCATATGCTACTTTCCTCTAACTGCTGGTACCCTGGCCTTGGGTAGATGACCCTTCAGATCAGGGAACCTGATGCTTGGTCTTTGAGCAAAGCATCCACATTCTGTTTTGTTTTTTGGTTTTTTTTTTTTTTTTTTTTTTTTTTTTGGCTTTTCGAGACAGGGTTTCTCTGTGTGTTATCCTAGCTTTCCTGGAACTCACTCTTAGACCAGGCTGACCTTGAACTCACAGAGACCTGCCTGCCTCTGCTGGGATTAAAGGCGTGCTCCACAACCACCCAGCTTGATCTTCTAAGAGGCTCTGACCAGGAGGGCATTTTTATTTTGGTAGAGAGAACAGACCCATGACCTTGCTGGTTTGCAGAGACAGCCTAGCTTGCTGACATGACACAGAGTGACCAGGACTTGAAAATCCACTCTGCACCAACCTCGGTGTGTGAGGTAGAGAAGCCTATGAAACAGGGGATCAGCCATCTGGGTGCTGAAGTTGGGGGTGAGGTGGCCTTTGTAAAAGACCACAGCTGTTGTCTTGGGAAGGTGACAGACACTGGGCTGGAGAGGGGGCAACAGCAAAGGAGGGTTTTCAAGGCACAGCACCCAGCCAGGGAGGGTGTGTACAGACCACTGCTTTGAGGCTAGCTCTCCTCTGGCAAGATTATCCATGCCACACTTTTATTTTTATTTTAAAAATTATTTTATTTTGTTTTAAATTTATGTATATGGGTGTTTCCCCAGCATGTGTGTCTGTGTACATGTGTGCCTGCTGCCAGCAGAGGGCATTGCAGCCCCTGGAACTGGAGTTAAAAAGGTTGTGAACAGCTATGTGGGTGCTGAGAATTGAACCGGGGTTCACTGAAAGAGAACCAGTGTTCCTAATGCTGAGCCATCTCTTCAGCCCCCATACCACAATTTTAGATACTTAGAGCCCTTATAGCGGAGAGACTGCATGTCAATAGCCTGTCACAAAGCTTTACCATGAAGTCAGTGCCCTTGGCACCCATGTTACAGACAAGGAAACTGAGGCACAGAGAGGTCTGTTAAATGACCTAAGAGCTAGAGGCCTTCTCTGATTCCAGCCCCAGCAATACACTGTAGGTTCTCAGATTACTGTCGTCACTCACCTCCCATCTGCATGTAGGCAAAAGGACCAAAAAGGCTCTCTGATTACATATATTGGGAAGGGAGTGCTGGTGGGAGCCTGGGGTCCTACTTGGCAACCTTGAGCCTCAGTTTCCCCACCTGTAAAGTCATGCCAGCCCCGATAAAGATGAAAAGAGAAAGAGCATGTGGGGTTTCATGAACTTCTAAACTGGGCAGACTTCCCTTGCAGCCCTGGGAGGGATCTTTTCAACCCCACCCCACCCCTCCCCGCAAACCAACTTTCCCCTGCAGCTGACAGGCCACTGCCACCAGAGCAGTGACTGCCCTGAATTATTCAGGAGCCTCCAGGCCTCTGCAGCGGCATCTCTTCCTGTCTCCCTGCATACCAGACTGTCCTGTGAGCCTCAGAGCCTCTGGCAGCGAGTTGCTGACCTCAGGGTCCTGGCATGGCTGCCTGTCCAGGTGGGGCTATGACAGCAATAGGACCGGGTGTGAAGGAGGGAGAGGCTGCCTGGGAGTGTGGCTGACTGTGTGACGAGGTGACAGTGGCTTGTGTGAACGTGAGGGTGGTTTGTGAGTAGCAGCGAGTGTGACTGTGAGCGCCAGTGTGCGAATGCGTGTGAGGACTGGTGAAGGCTGGGCAGATGAGTGTATGAGGTGTGTCTATGACAAGGCCTGGAGTCCGTGGCTCCAGGTGTGTCTCATCTCCTGCCAAGGAGCCCAAGGGACATGATTCTGTTCCTTTTCTCTTCCTGGGCCTAGGAAGTCTGAGAACCCAAAAGAGTATGAGGTAGGGGCTCTTCTCCAGGACCGTGGCTGGAGGCAGTCCCAAGGCCTTAGGAGCCTGGGGAGGGTGTTTTCCACAGGCAGGAAGGACAGAACAGATTCTTACCTACTAGATGAGATGCTTCCCTACACATGATGGCGTGGCTGGGGGTGGCAGGTGGCATTTAGAAATTGGGAGTCAAGCTGGGCGGTGGTGGCACACAGCACTCGGGAGGCAGAGGCAGGCAGCTCTGTGAGTTCAAGGCCAGCCTGGTCTACAAGAGCTAGTTCCAGGACAGCTCTAAAGCTACAGAGAAACCACGTCTCGAAAAACCAAAAAAAAAAAAAAAAAAAAAAAAAAAAAAAAAAAAAAAAAAGAAAAGAAATTGGGAGCCAAGTGTGTATCGGTCAAGGGAGGACAAGGTTTGGTGTGAGTTTTGAGGCCTGTCTGTTGGTGTGTGACCTGCAAGGCTGAGTTTGCATTTGTATCTGTGAAACTATGTTTACAGGCACCACGTATGTCCGTGAATACCTGTTTGTGTGGGTATAGGTGCAGCTTGTAGTAAGAGCGTATTCGTGTGGAAGTGTGCTGTTTGCGTGTGAGGAAAAAGGCGACTTGCAGGGAGGGGGAAGGCAAGGACCCACACAGTGACAAAACTTTATCCTTCCCCAGGCCCTGCTTAACCCATCCTAACGTCTCCTGAGTCTGATCATCTGGCTTTAACTAAAAACCTCAGAGCCTAGTGAGGGACAGAGCCACAGGTTGGGAGTGGGTGCTGAGGGAGGGAGAGAAACTTTATTATGGGGAGCAGTTACAGAGGCAGACCTAGAGATATGCTCCTCCAGCCCCCCTCTTCCTCACTGAGGCTGCTTCCTTATCTCAGGGAATGAGCCTGTACCAGCAGGTCTACCAGCTAAATATCCTGTGTGCCTTCCTCTGTGCCCTGGGAAACAAACTGAAGGTCCTGGTGCTGGTCTGTCTGGAGAATGAGAAAGAGTTGAGATTGATTTGCCTGGCCCATGGGAAGGATGTGTATACACATAAAAGAGGGTAAGCAAAAATAAGTTCACAGACCATCCCTGTCCGTCTTACTGCATGCTGGGAGGGCCACTCCCAACCTCCAGCCCACAGTCAAAAACAGGAGCAGGGGAAGTCCTGATTAGCCCATCTCTGGCTTTATTCTTTTTCTGTACAGTAGGTGTATTCTGGGGTAGGAGAACCAAGTCTCCTTCCTGCCTGGTCCTTGGGGTTAGCCAGCTCCTTCAGTGCCCCTCTCTCCTCTGCACCCATCTGCAGAGCTGTGGCCTGGGCAGCTGTCCGGCTGAGCGGGTTAGCAACACAAGACAGATGGCAAGGGATTATCTCAGCTTCTCAGAGTGCCACCGTGGCAGAGGCAGCGGGAGTGAGGGAGGCTCTCAAACCCTGTGTACACATAACACTCTCACATGCACCCCCCCACATGAGTCCTCCACTCTCCAGCACCATCCCTACTTTTTATGAGGTGGGCAGGGAGGCAGGGATGGGATTTTGTGACTTTGTGGGGACCATGGGATTTGGCAACCTTGCTGCTGCCCCACTCCACTTCCGGATGTAGGCTTAACCAACTGTGCCTCCCAAGCTCCTCTTGGACTGACCCACTGCCTCTAGAATTTCTTTGTAGCAGCCTGCACTGAGAATGGTAGGTTCTGGAGGACACAGCCTTGCAGGAGGCCCAGGGCCCAGAGATGTACTGAGTTGTGTCTAGAGTCAGACAGCAGGCTGGGTCATTAGGAGGTTGAGTTTTGGTGGGTGAAAGGTAGTGGAATCCCTTAGGTGTTCAAACACTGGTCCACGGTACTGGTCCAAAGCGTGCTTACTGTAGTCAGCTATATCACAGGGACCACAGGAACCTTCACATATACTGTCAGGATTTGGGTGAAGTGGGGTCTCCGGGCTCTGTCATTAGGTGGGCTAGAACCTTACCAGAGTCCATTCACCCATCAACACCCCAATTCACCACAGGCTGAGGGATTTTTTCTCTTTAGCCTTAGCCACAGACCTAAGTCCATTACACCTTTGATATTCTTTACCCCGTCTTGAGTCTAGGCCCCTGGCAGAAGGGTGTGGGTCATAAAAAATGGGTGAGATTTGGGGAAGGCACCACCCCCACTTTTCCCAGCTCCCTGAGTAAGGGGAGGGTGGGAAGGTCCTGATGGAACTCTCCATGCTTAGCTGCCAATATCCCAGTTTCTTCCTCTCCCTGAGGGAGTCTCAGGGTCTGCTGAACAGGCCAGTCTGCATGGATGCAGGAGACTCCTGGGATAGATTGATCAAGACACCCTTTTTACGCTCAGGAGGCTTCAGTCCGTCACTGCACACACTCACCCCCACTACCCCACCCCCCATGTATTCATGTCTGCCTGACTGGCTTGTGGGGGAAACACATCTCCAGGTCAGACTGGCCTGAGGTAAGCAAGGGAACAAGCCAGCCTACCTCTGAAACTATTGTTTGCAAGCTTGCAGTGTTCTGGAGCAAACGAGAGAACGGCTCATTGGGTCAGTCCCTTTAATGACATTGGATGACTTTCAACAGACTGCCAGAACCAAGCCCCTCTTCCCAACATGTCTGACCCCCATTTGGGTAGGTAGAAGAGTGCTGGGTGCAACCTGTCTGCTGGGTTATGGCCAAACTGCACCTCTGTTCCTTTGGATCTCAAATTAGTTATCTATATCTGTGGGTTGGGCTAATCTGTGTCTAAGCATTCCACTTTCCACCTCCCCTCAGAGCTTGTCTGGGGGAGTTCTCCCAGGGGGAATCTTACATGAAATTTGGAGGGGTTTGTTAGAGCCTCCTTACTTCCTCATGGGTGGGACTTACGTTTTTCTTAAGATTTCAAAGTAATATTCTAAAGAGGCACCATGAGAGCCAATCCGAGAGTCCATGTAAATAACGGCCTGCTGATTGGCTGTCTCCTTCACGCCCTTTACAAAACTTCAACTTCATCAACTCCATGAATATTTTTTTCCCCTTTTGGCTTCGCGCGCCCTGTAGGAGGCTGGGCCCGGGGTCACCCAGGCCATGCTCCTGCCTCAGACTGCCTGGCCTGCCTAGTGGCGCTGTACAGAGACCTGCAGGAGCCAGTTCTTCGCTCTGACCCTAGCCCTCCGGGGTTCATTCTGGCACAGACTCTCCGCGGAGGTATACTGAAGAGCTAGCCCTTCCTTCTTTGTAGCACAGTAGGCTGCAGGCCGCGGGTATCGAGCTTGGCTGGAAAGGATCGATATCTGCCCGCTGGACTGATGCGCGGACGAGGCAGCTCGACAGGGAGGGCTCTGCAGCCGAGCGACAGTTGTGCAGTGTTCCCATACCCCCGCACTCCAGGGGAAACCGAGGCGGGGGAAATGACGCGGAGATCTAGGGCGCGGCCACGGACAGTGGCACTCCCATGCTCAGGGTAGGGTTGGAGTAGCCCAGGGTCCTGCTCTGCTCCCCAACCTCTGCACATCCCCATCCTCCAGGGTCGTCCAAACCTCGAGGCCGGTGCACCTTACACCTCTGCCAGTATTTAGTGCCCTTGCTCCATCCTTCCCCTTCCTCCCATTTCCAATCATGTGCTTCTGTCTAGTTCCGAGGTTCTTACATCCTTTCTCTCTGTGGGTGTCTCTGTGTCTAACTCTCCATCTCTGTTTCTCTGCCAGTCTAGGTCCCTTGGTCTATGCTTTGGTCTCTCGTCGCCTCTCGCACATTTTCGCTTTCTTTGTCTGGCTTCCTCTCTATCCCTCCTTTCAGCCCCCCTCCGCACACACACCTCACAGCCCTGTTTACGACATCCCCAGGGCTGGCAGATGGGCGGGGCTGCAGCAAAGAGGGGGTGAGAGAGGGAGACGCAGCCTCCCCCCCAGCTGTTAACCTTCACGCTTCAGGCCTCTGCGGATGGCAGAGGAGGGGGAAAGCCCAGCTGCCAGCTTGGCGGAGGTGACTGGGCGGTCGTTGGGGGCACCCCTCCCTCTGGCTTGTCTCTCGGGAGTTCTGGGGCCGGAAGGAAGGTGATGGAGGACGCCCTCGACCGAGGGAGGCCCCAGGAGGGTGGGTGGCTCCCGGGAGCCCTAAGTTGGCGGGACCAGTACTCAAGGGGGGCTCTGCGCGGCGCCGGCCCCTGCCCGCAGCCGGGCCGGACGTGGGGGCCGGCGTGAGAATCCCGCCCATCTGTGAGCCGGCCTCACGCCGTCAGACCCAATTTATCTCGCCGCCAAAGTTTCACAGCCATCTGCTCGAGTGGAACGGCTTCCAGCGCTGGCCCCACCGGGCCCCCCAGCCAGCGCGGGGATGTTTTCCAATACGACGGCATCGCGACTCCCCCCACCACCCCAAAGCAAGGGAGTGGGGGGAGGCGGCAGAGCGCACTGCGCGGGGCTGGCAGGCAGCCCTCTAGCGCGAGCGAGCCGACCCTGAATTTTAAGCGATTGATCAGGAAGCGCAGGCCGTTCCCATCACTTTAGAGCAGCCAAATGCGGAGGCGCAGGGATTTCAAGGGGCCTTGCGGAGGCGGTAATGAGGTCATCGTCACCGCGCCCGCCCGCAGGCAGGAGGAGGCGAAGGTCTGCGGACACAAATGCACCCGCACCTTTGAACACGCGTGTACGCCCGTCTTTGAACACAGCCGCACCGCTGTCACGTGACCTCTGGGTCCCACCACTGACCTAGGCTCATCACCCCTGGGCCCGGCCTGCTCCAGCACAAGCGGTCAGAGAGAATACGCTAGAACCTTGCCTTGTTCCATCTATGGGTCTCTCAGACGAACCTCAACCGTCGTCCTCTCTTCCATGTGTGCCTCAAATATATCCACTTGGTTACTTGCCCATCACACTTTTAAGCAAGCCTGCAGTAACACCTGTGCCAAGGCCCTGGTAGGTAAACAGGTGCACACATCCCAATTGCACACCTGACAGCGATGCTCCCACTGGTATACTCCATCGCCTTCCCCTTATACACACAAACACTCACATCCAACACGTGCCCCCATATGCCCCTCCCTGAGGCGCACGCCTGTGTACAGTTGCTCTCCAGCCCCCGAGGTCGCTGCTGTGCCCGTGAGGCTGGGCGCCTTCACTGTGGGCCAGCAGCGCGGGTGCAGACCTCGAAGAGAACAAAGACCGGGCGGGCGAGCGGGAGGGAGGGGGCTGAGCCCCCGGTCTCATCCTCCTTGGCGATGCTCGTCTGTCTCGGCTCCGCGGCCACCGCATCGAGCGGCTCTGATTGCCGAGTAAATCACCAGGCTGATCTGAATAATTATCGTCTCCTGAAAAAAAAAAAGGGGGGGTGTAAAGGAATAAATAAAGAGAGGCGGGAACAGCCACCTGATTTCTCCGAGCCGGGTGGGCTGGGGGGCTAGGTGGGAGTGGGTGTCAATAGCCCCTGCGGATTCTGGAAGCACGGAACGGGATGCAATGTAGGTGGGGCAAGGAGGTCCTCGGGGCAGAGTTCTACCCTAGAAGAAGCCGGCTCTGCTGCATTCATCGGCCCAGTTAAGTCAGGGCCACTGGAGCTCTTCCCCTCTCCGTCGGCCTTGCGCCTTACACCAGGAGCCCCCTCCCCCCTCCCCAGGCCTGTAGGGCACCCTTCTGTCTCCAGGGCTTAGTTAAGCTTGTCTGCTCCCTGGAACACCCTCTCTTCCCAGCCCACACTCTTATTTTGTCAGGCAAAAATGTCTGAAGAGCAGTCCCCTGCTTGCTGTGGGAATTCTCCCCAACTGCCAGCCCTTTCCCATTCCGCCCTCCCCCGTGTGTCAGTGTTTGGTTCCACAGTCTGTGATTAACGCAGGTGTGTTCACCTGGACCCTACAGAGGAACGGCAGTTTTGATGTTTAAACAGTTTTGGTTTGGTTTTTTTTTTTTTGGTTTTCTGAGACAGGGTTTCTCTGTGTGCCCCTGGCTACCCTGGAACTCGCTCTGTAGAGCAGGCTGGCCTCGAACTCAAAGAATCACCTGCTTCTGCCTCCTGAGTGCTGGCATGTGCCACCACCACCCTGCTTGAAATAGTTATTTTTTAAAAGAAAATGGTGATAGTAATGACAATAGCAGCAGCTGCTGTCCCAACCAGAGCTTTACTGGGATGCTGCTGGCCCCTTGTGGAAACATATCTTAAGTTTTTATTTATGTGCATACATGCATGAACCATGGTGCATATATGGAGGTTAGGGAACAACTTGTAGGACTCAGTTCTCTCCTTTCACTGGGGATTGATTTTTTTGTTTGTTTGTTTGTCAAGACAGGGCTTCTCTGTAGCTTTGGAGCCTGTCCTGGAACTTGCTCTGTAGACAAGGTTGACCTCGAAATCACAGAGATCTGCCTGCCTCTGTCTCCTGAATGCTGGGATTAAAAGTGTGCACCACTACAGCCTGGCACACCATTGAATATCTTACTGGCCTTTTTTTTAAGTGCCTTGGTGGTGTGGAGGTATCAGATGCCCTCGAACTGAAGTAACAGACAGTTGTAAGCTGCCATGTGGGCGCTGGGAATTGAACCTGGGTCCTTTGGAAGATCAGCAGTGTTCTTAACCACTGAGACATCTCTCCACCCCCATTTTTTTTTAACTCACTGTATAGTTAACCAAGGGTAGCCTGAACTCTTTTCAGATTCTCCTGCCTCTGCCTCCCAAGCACTTGAACCATACCCTGCCTGGGAGCATACTCTTTGAGCAAATGTGGTGGCTCAAACCTGTAATCCTAGCATTCAAGATCCTGAGACAGAGGGATTGTCATGAGTTTGAACCCATCTTGGACTGCATAATGAGTTCCAAGCCAGCCTGGACTACATAGCAACACAGAAAGATAATTTCTTGATAAAATAAAACAAAGCTGGATGGTGGCGCGCACCTTTAATCCTGTCACTCTGGAGGCAGAGGCAGGTGGATCTCTGAGTTTGAGGCCAGCCTGGTCTACAGAGCAAGTTTCTGGACTAGGGCTACACAGAGAAACCTTGTCTTGAAGAAGAAACACTAAAAATAAAAAAGAAAAGAAGCATGGATGCCTTTCCTTCATGAGGACAGTGCTGGCCATCTCTATCCTTCTGCATTTGCCTGTGTCTTCATAAGGCCCTGCTCCCAGCCCTGTCCCAGTCTGCTCCTTCCACACCCCCTTTCCTAGCCTCAGGAGGGATGCTATCCATGCATTGTGACCTCTCGCCCCCCCACAAGGGCATGACCCTTTCCCACAGCCCCAACTTCAAAGGAGGGGCAGCCCCTCAGTCCAGGCTGAAATGGTTCCAGATGTGAGGCCTGCAAGACAGTAGGGTGAAGATGGCACACAGCAGGATTTCCTTCTGGAGGCTGCTCTGGAGAGACCCAGGATCCCCATGCCCATTTCGCTGCAAGTGCTCCCTGTCTGGGAGCAGAACATGACCACTGAAGGGATGATGGTTCTGGAAGAGTATCTGAAGAGACTGAGGAAGAACCCCTTTCAGGGCTTAAGTGTCTGGAGCAGGAGAGATGAAGGCTGTACCTCTTGCTGTGTTTGCATTTCATCCTGAATGGAGGACAGACTTCAGGATCTGGGGCGGAAGAGCCACAACTAAGGTTAGATTTTGTTCTTTGTAATTTATTTACTTTTATTTTACATGCATCAGTGTTTTGCCTGACATGCATGTCTGTGTGAGGCTGTCAGATCTTGGAGTTACAGATAGTTGTGAGCTGCCCTGGTAATTGAACCTGGGTCCTCTGGGAGAACAAACAGTCAGTATTCTTGACCGCTGAGCCATCTCTCTAGCCCCTTGTTCTTTGTAAAAAAAACATTAAGAGGCTTTTTCTTTTTGATTGATGTATGTCTCTCTCTGTGTGTATGTATGTTCACATGCATGTGGTACCCTTGGAGGCCAGAAGAGGGCGTTAGGTTCGCTAGCACTGGAGCACCTGGCTGTTGTGAGCCACCCAATGTGGGTGTAGGAACTTCTTAAAAATTCTCAGAACCACTGAGCCATTTCTTCAGTCTTTCTCTTTCTTGATTTCTTTCCTGAGATTTAATTTATCTCTTTTTAAGATTTTACTGAGTCAGGCATGGTAGGGAATGCATTTAATACCAGCATTTTGGAGGTAGAGGAAGGAAGATCTCTGAGTTTGAGGACAACCTGTTCTATTGAGTCAGTTCCAGGTCATCCAGGACTACACAGAGAAATCCTGTCTCAAACACAAACAAAAAATTTTTTACTCATATTTATGTGAATGAATATTTCCGTATGGATGTATGTGCACCAATGGAGTGTCTAGTGCCCCTGGAGGCCAGGTAGTGTCTAATCCCTTTAAACTGGAGGTCTAGCCAGTAAGGAGGTATAGCCATGTGGATTCGGGATACTGAACCCGTCCTCTCCAAGAACAGCAAGTACGTGTGACCCCTGAACCATCTCTCCAGCTGTTTTTATTTATGTAAATGGATTCATGAGTATCGCATGTGTGTGTGTGTGTGTGTGTGTGTGTGTGTGTGTGTGTGCATGGGCCTGCCAAGGCCAGAAAAGGGATTTGGTCTCCTGGAGCTGGCGTTCCAAGTGCTCTGAACCACCTGATGTGGGTGCTGGGAACCAAACTCAGATCTCTGCAAGAACAGTAAGTGCCAAGCCGGGCGGTGGTGGCACATGCCTTTAATCCCAGCACTCAGGAGGCAGAGGCAGGTGGATCTCTGTGAGTTCAAGGCCAGCCTGGTCTACAAGAGCTAGTTCCAGGACAGGCTCCAAAAGCTACAGAGAAACCCTGTCTCGAAAAACCAAAAAAAAAAAAAAAAAAAAAAAAAAACAAACAAACCAGTAAGTGCCCTTAAAGGCCAAGTTCTCTCTCCAGCTCAAAGTTGGGTTCTTAAGGCTGTGGAAGAAGGCCTACGGTTAAGTAGTTCATATCCATCCCCCACATTCCTCAAAGAAATGCCATTGCAGTGAGGAAACTGAGCCAGAGCCCCTAACTGGCTCCTAATGAATAGTGCCTTTCCATATGTTGTCTATGGGGGAATCCTGCTCAGAGCTCCAATCGTTACTTGATAAATAGGAAGGTTTGAAAATCTTTCCTCGGCAGGCGGTAGTGGTGCATGCATTTAATCCCAGGATTTGGGAGTTCGAGGCCAGCCTGGTCTACAAGAGCTAGTTCCAGGACAGGCTACAAAGCTATAGAGAAACCCTGTCTCAAAAAAAAAAAAAAAAAACCAAAAACAAAAACAAAAAACAAACAAAAAAAACAAAACAGGGCTGGAGAGATGGCTCAGTGGTTAAGAGCGTTGCCTGCTCTTCCAAAGGTCCTGAGTTCAATTCCTGGGAACCACATGGTGGCTCACAACCATCTGTAATGAGGTCTAGTGCCCTCTTCTGGCCTGCAGACATACACACAGACAGAATATTGTATACATAATAAATATTTAAAAAAAAACAAAAACAGCCGGGCGGTGGTGGCGCACACCTTTAATCCCAGCACTCGGGAGGCAGAGGCAGGCGGATCTCTGTGAGTTCGAGCCCAGCCTGGTCTACAAGAACTAGTTCCAGGACAGGCTCCAAAACCACAGAGAAACCCTGTCTCAAAAAATCAAACAAACAAACAAACAAAAAACCCAAAACCCCCCCCCCAAAAAAAAACAAAAAACAAAAAAAAACTTAAAAGAAAATAAAATCTTTTTTCTAAGACTTGGGTAGAGGTGGGACAATTTAGACATAATATAGGTACAGAGAAACATTCATGTATTTTACCCCTGAGTTGGGTCAAGTCCAGGCAGGGTCCAGCCTGGATTTAGGAAAACCTCTGTTTTCTGTGGGGCTCTGGCCAGCACCTCTTTTCTGGGAGGGGAGCAAAGGCTGCCATTATTCATGGGGTAACTCACAGGTCCCCAGTCCCATTGCTGGCAAATTCTTCCAACAAACAAATATTTCATTGACACCTACTATGGGCTGGGCAAACACAGCAACCTGGGGAAGCATGTTGACTCACATATCATACACTAAGAGTGTCCCCCAGGAACCTGAGGGAGGAGTAACGAATGTGACGAGATCTTTGGAATTAGACAGACCCTGGTTTGGACTCTGTCCCTACTACTTTTTAGTTGAGAACAAAGGCAGTGAACCTCAGTCTCCATATCTGCAAAAGGGGAATGGGAACGGTACATACTTCCTAGTGGGCCTGAGAGTGTTCAAGAGTGTCATCCCGATGTCGCGGCTCATCCCCATCATGATTACGATGGAGGGATGAACCCCAAGAATGCTTCCTGGCCATGCCCCACCAAGATAAAGCTGGTGCCCACCCTCCCTACCCAGAGGATGGGTGTAATCATTCTCAGAGGCTCTATAAACTGCCCCACCCCCGCTCAGTAGTAGTTCCTCTATCTGTCTGTCTTCCTGGTAGCCTTCACCGGCTCTCACTTCTTCTTTGTCTGCTCTGAATTTTATCTATCTGTGTCTCTTTCCATTCCTGCCTCCCCTCAGTTCAGAGCTCCCCTCTCCCAAGAACAGTTCTTCTCTCCATCCCATACATCCAGTTTAATTTACTAGGTGGGGGATGGCCCACACCTTTAAACCCAGGACTCTGGAGGCAGAAGCAGGTGACTCTCCAAGAATTCCAGGCCAGCCTGGTCTACATAGTGAGTTCCAGGACAGTCAGGGCTATCTAGAGAGACCCTGTCTCAAACAACAAGCAAACAAACATCCCAAATCAACTTACTACCGGCACAGATGCACACCTATGCATTTAAGTCTCAAATGCAAAGGCATTTCAGGGATCACAAGCAAGAGTCATGCACAGAGGTGAAGTAGAAGAAATGGCTACCTATATGCTCATATTCCTGTGCATACAGGTACAAAGACAGGTGACTCTCCTATAGCTACACACACACACACACACACACACACACACACAACACAGCTAGGTACAATAAAGACCTATCCCATGATAATCACACAGGTCATGTAAGCAAGCGTATGATACATGCAAGAATCCACAGGCATATATAGCACCCTACACATGTATTGACATACAGATGCAAGCCAGTACATATACATGCCAACACAGATGAGGACACACAAGCATGTTTGCACAGTAGGCACACATACAGTCGTGCATACACACACAGGCACACACTAGCACTGCCCCTGCCCCCCTCAGGGAGCTGGCTGCCCGCCAAGCATCGCTTTCTGCTGGGTGTGCACAACCTTTCACAGGCTCTAATTGAGTCCAGGGTGATTTATAACTCGGCAGTGTGGGCTGCCTCCTCCCTCTATAGCCCTGGTGAGAGTCTTGGGCCATGCCACTCCCCACTAACAGGGTCACATATACAAGTCCCTTGGAGGGAGCCTTTTCCTTTTTTCCACCAGACCCTTTCTTCATTCTTGACTTCCTCCAGAAGTTATGGCTCAATCCGCCCACCCTACTACCACCATCAAACCAAGTGTCACACAGCCCAGCCATCTGAAGACCAATCACAGCCTTTCTAACCTGCCTGGCTTGGAATAAACAGGATTGTGACTGCAGAATCTCTGTGCTGCCTCAGCTGCTGCAGAGAAATTGGATTTAGACATGAGAAGGGGCTTCACCAGGGAGCTGGGAATGGAGTGTGGACTTTGGTTAGCAGGGAATAGGAAAGCCTGAGTTTGGAGGGGAAAAGCCACTAAGAACCTCATTTCCTGCCTACCATCCTTTTGGGGAACTGAGAGCAGATTGTGACCTCCTCTCTCAGCTGTCCCCATGGCTAGTGTGACTGGGCCTGTGATTAACTGAATTAATTAGGTCCTAAGTTTTGGTTCATAAAGTGCCTTTTCCACCTGAAGAATCGCAGGGAAGGCGACTGATGTTCTCTCTCTCTCTCTCTCTCTCTCTCTCTCCCTCTCTCTCTCTCTCTCTGTGTGTGTGTGTGTGTGTGTGTGTGTGTGCGTGCGTGCACGCGCATCACCTGACATTTCACCTCTGATTCCAACATGGGTAGACATTATTAGCCACGGCTCCAAAGCTCAGCAGGGAGACCGTTCATCCTCCCAGCTGTAGCCTCTTGTGTTGAGAACTGCTGCTATTGCTAGTGAGGGTAACTGATGCCCAGAGAGACCACATCCTTGCCCAAGGGCAAACACCTTGTTCAAGCTGGTGCTGGGAGTTAGATACAGAGTACAGGCTTGCCATCTCAGCGCTCGAAAGCCTGAGGTAGGAGGGTCTTGAGTTCAATGCCAACTTGATGTGCTACATAATGAGGCACTGACAAAAAACACAAAAAGCAAACAATAAACAACAAAACCCAGGGCTTTAAAGTGCAGGCAGCAGGACTAGAAGTTCAAGGTCATGTTTGATTACATATCAAATTTTGAGCCAACCTGAGCTACGTGAAACTGTCTCAAAAATAAAATATGGGCTGGAGAGATGGTTCAGCAGTTAAGAGCACTGGCTGCTCTTCTAGAGGACCTGGGTTCAATTCTCAGCACCCACAGGCAGCTCACAACTGTCTGTAACTTGAGTCCCAGGGGATCTGCCACTCTTCTGGCCTCTGAGGGCACAGCACACAAGTGGGACACAGACATACATGTAAGACAAAACATTCTTCCACATAAAATAAAGTGAAAAATAAAAGTAGAATTGGGGGGCTGGAGAGATGGCCTAGCTCTTATGAGTGCTCATTACTCTTGCAGAGGACCAGAGTTCAGTTCCCAGCCCACATGCTTCAGGCGGCTCTAGGGGATCTCGCGCCCTCTTCTGGCCTCCTTGGATACCTACACACCCATATATATTTGCATACATTCTCATACACACAGATGCTAATACATAAAACAAATATTTCCTTAATTATTTAAAGACAGGATTAATTGATTAATTATTGAGGACAGGATCCTACTGTATAGCCTTGGCTGGCCTGGAACTCACTATGTTGATCAAGTGGGCCTCGAACTCCAAGTCTGAGTCCACGACAGGGCCCTACCCTGCCTGCTCGGGAATTTGCATTTTGAAGTCAGGCCTGCCTCTCTTCTCAGAACAGGAGTTAGAACACGAGGGCCTCAGAGTACGTTCATGAGGGACCGCTCTGTCAGTAAAGAGGTTGGGAGCCGAGCAGTGTGTTTATGACTGAGTGTGTTTATACATGCACGTGCTGTGTGTGTGTGTGTGTGTGTGTGTGTTGTAGGGGGATGAACTGAGCCTGACAGGGCCATGTGATGACATCAGTCAGTGTCTCCCACTGGCGGCCTGTGAGTCTCAGACAATCCCCATGGAGGAGAAATGAAACCCCATTTTACAGATGATTCAAACCAATATTCTGACTACCTAAACCATCTGCCTAGTCTTACAGATTAAAGACAGCTCTTTCATTGCCAAATGTAGGGATAGTGAGACTTTCCTGGGCTCTGTCCTGGGACACCATTTCATCTCTGCAGGGTAGTGAACCGCACTACACTGTGTGTGAAGCTGTGAAATGGGTGTCCTTGATGGTATATTGAGAGTCTTGAAGACTCTATGTGACTATGTTACCCCTAGGTCAGGGGATTTGTATGTGGATATAGTGTACATTTGTGCTTGTTCGTATATGTAGGCCTGTGTTGGTGTTCCGTAGATTTCAATGTGTCCCTCCCTGTAGGGCCTGTGTGGCATGTGTGTCTCTGCCCTGCTTCTGGGAGTGTCTCCACATAAGCATCCGGGCTTGGTTGGGGTTGTGTCCACTTTGGAAGTGCCTTGAGGTATGTGACATGTGGCCTTTGTATCTGTGACTGCGTATGTGACATACATATATATGTAGCACACTGTATATGTGTCTAAAGACTTGGTGTGGGACTGGGGACCTGCAATGGGTTGGGCAAAACATTTAAGGTGGTAAAAACACACAACCAAACCAAACCAAAACTCCTTAGAAGTGAGGAAAAAATATTGTAGTTTCCATTTCTCTCTCTCTCTCTCTTTCTCTCTCCCTCTCTCCCTCCCTTTCTTTTTTCCCTTGAGACAGGGTTTCTCTGTGTAACAGCCCTATCTGTCCTAGAACTCCCTTTGTAGACCAGGCTAGTCTCGAACTCACAGAGACCCGCCTACCTTTGCCTCCTGAGTGCTGGGGTTAAAAGTGTGAACCACCACTGCCAGGCCTTTTTTTTTTTTTTTTTTTCTGAGACAAGGTTTCTTTGTGTAGCCCTACACAAAGTTCCTATCTGGAACCTGCACTGTAAACCAGGTTGGCCTCGAACTCAGAGATTCGCCTGCCTCAGACTCCAGAGTGTTGGGATTAAAAGTATGTGCCATCACGACCTGGTATAGGTTAAAACAAAACAAAGCAGGCATGGTGGTGAATACCTATAATCCCAGAATTGGGAAGTGGAGGTTAGATGAATGAGTTCGAAGCCAGCCTCAGCTGTACAGCGAGTTCGAAGTCAACCTTGAGATCTCAAAAAAGGAGAGAAGAAAGTGTGTGTATGTTTCTGTGTGTGTGTGTGTGTGTGTAGGAGTCATAATCAATGCAAAAAAATCCCATAAGCCAAAACCAGTTGCAAGGCGCGGACTGCACGCGCACGGGGTCTGCCACGGGCTCCCTCACCACCAGGTGAGCCGCCCCCCGCTCCGGTCACGCTGCGCTACGCTGAGTCGCGGTAATTTCCGAGTCGGCGACCGCTTTGTGTGCACCGGCCGCGGTCCTGGGGGCGGGGATGGAGGACGGGCTCTCTCTCCCCCCCTCTTGCTTTTTATTGGGTCATTAACAACGGCCCGGACTGCCGCTGCGCCCCCCCTCTTTCATGTCTGCCGCGCCTCCCGCCATTATCTTCCTCCGCCGCGCTCCGTAATTCGATGCCAATCAGGTTTGCGGCTCGGAGGCCGCGGGATCAAAGCCGGGCCGCGGCGGGCGCTGGAGGGAGTGCGGCGGGGAGGGGGGCGGGCATTGCTTTCCAGCTCCGGGCACCAGCCGTGCGTCCCGCTCCAGCCCTGGGAGGGGTTCAGACAGCCGCGTGGGGTGGCTGGACGTCGTGGTCTTGAGGGCGTGTGGGGTTTAGAGATGGCTAGTGGGAATGACCTGGAGGGCGTTGCCTTGCAAGATTCTGATTACCAGTTTGGAGGTAGCCCAGAAATGGCATTCTAAGCCAAGGTGTCACCTTGGTCAAAAGGCTGGGAAGCAGGAACCGGCAGATTTTAGTTCAGAAACTGGGAAGAACTGGCTGGTTAGGTTGCTCTGGACTGGCAGAAAGGAACGAAGGGTTCTGAAAGAGGGATGGGGCTTAGATTCTCTGTTGGTTTTCGTGATAGTTCATCTGGTGAGGTCCCTTGTCTAGTGGAAGCTATGCTCTGCCAGCTAGGGGTCCCACCTCTGCCCTCTGCCCTGCCAGCTAGGGGGTCCCACTTCTGTCCTATGCTCTGCCAGCTAGGGGGTCCCACCTCTGCCCTCTGCCCTGCCAGCTAGGGGTCCCACCTCTGCCTTCTGCCCTGCCAGCTAGGGGTCCCACCTCTGTCCTATGCCCTGCCAGCTAGAGGTCCCACCTCTGTCCTATGCCCTGCCAGCTAGAGGTCCCACCTCTGTCCTATGCCCTGCCAGCTAGGGGTCCCACCTCTGCCTTCTGCCCTGCCAGCTAGAGGTCTCACCTCTGCTCTCTGCCCTTCCTTCTGTTCGGAGCTCTGGCAAGTGTATTGTGCTGGAGGACTGGGGAATGGAGACAGTGTTCCAACTCCTGCTGCCCCCTACACAGTCCCTGGAGTGGGTAGATGTAGGGGGCTCCCCTGGAGCGCTGGGTGTGGTAGGGGAGACCTGGAGAGGGCATGGTTGCTGTAAGGGTGATCCATGAGCCCAGATCGCCTTCTCTCTTGTGAGATTAAATGAGCTGGAAAGAGGCTGAATAGAACTCTGCTGGCTGGGAGTAGGAGGCACATTTCAGGGTATTTGGTAGAAGCCTGCAGGCCTAAAGAATAAGTGCACAGCTAGTGTTTCTAGAGGTGGGGAGGAAGAGCAGGGAGCAGGGCAGCTGGACTCCTAAAGGACAATGGCCCGAAGGATCTGGGAGGTGATCCTGAGGGTGCTGGGAAGCCAGCACAGCTATGGAGCAGGAAGTCACCCTGCTTCAGCTGCACCTGAAGTGGTCCGGCTTCTGGGCACCTCTCCCTTTGCTCAGGGAACCGCGGGTGGGAGAGGCTGGAGCTGGGAAGGAGGAGGGGTTTAGATCCACAGTCTTTATGCAGAAGGGAGAGGGCAATGGTCATGCTGAGTTAGGCTGCCTAACAGAGGTGTCCCAGGAGCCCCAAGGTGACGTTGGCCTGGCTTTGTCGGCCTGTCTGGTTGGGATGCATTCTTGATTTAGGGGCCCAGGTGAGATCTTCTCCCTCCAAAGATCCCTTCTGACCGCTGGGGGGCTCTGTAGTGCCCAGCCTCAAGCTTGCCAGGTTTTGCCTGCCCACGCAAGGCCTCCTCAGTCCAGCCTGTGCCTGCTCTGCTCGCATTTCATGCTCCAGGTGGCACAATCCACAGAGGGGAGGGAGGACAGGCAATTCTCTGCCCTGCTCGGGACTGGCTCTATGTTGCCAATCTTTATGAAGGAGGTCCGGTGCCCTCAATTCTCCGTCCCTCCTAGGGAGTCTCTGCCTGCTAAAGCTGGGTGCCTGTGTGTTGGAAGGGGCGGGCGGGTGGGTGGGTGGTGGCTGACTGCATTGCACACCGCGGATCGCAGCTGCCTCTGGACGCTGAAAAATCCAATTTTCTTCCTAATTGCCACCGCCCGCGCGCTCTCCCCTCACAGCCTACTTGTGCTTGCCGGAGCTTCCCCCCACCTTTCCCCCACTGCTGCCTCCCGCTGCCTACCCCACGGCTGACGCCGCCCCCCCTCGCGGTCACCCGTGTCGGGACGCACCATATATCATGTCTGCAGCCGGGAGGGGCTGGGGAGCTGGCCGGCCCCCGCCCCGGGCTCCCTGACGAAATCGTCCTTTTCCAAGGCGGATGACAGGTTGTGGGAACAACAGCTTGAATTACGGAAAGAAGTTTCCCCACTGAGTTAATCTGCAGTGGCTGGAGGTGACCTTCTGGAGACGGCGATTAATCACGGGCCGTGGCGGGCGCAGCGCCACGCCGGGCCCTTTGGGGGAATACTAATTCCACTACAAGATAAATCATAATTTGACAATAATCATCTGCCCTAATCACTCCAATTCTTCCGTTTAATTATTTGTATACACCATGTTTCTTCAGCGAGGACCCTGTGTGCCCATGGGTGGGGAGAGGGTCGTAATGTGGGCATGGACCCCTCTTGGGCCTTCCAGCCTATCTCTTCTGTTGGGATGTCTAAAGAGGTGAAGATCAGAGTTTCCATAAGGAAGTCTGGGCAAACTGAGGCTCAAAAAGAAGCTAGGCCTTGTCCCAGGCCACACAGCAAAACTCTGGGGAGCCAGACTGAAGAATAAAGATTCTGACTTCCAGTTCTGCTCCAGGCCCTACTGCCCATGCCTCCTGTCTGATCTGACCTTAGTCTCCTGCCATACTCATACTCAGTCTCAGCCAGCATACACAGGGCTGTTGGTTGCTCCCAAGCCCCCTAACCAAGCCTAGTTCTGGCTATGCAGTCAGTAGGAGAACCAGGAACTATGGGCATCTAAGCAGGCATTGCCTGAACCTGCCTCCTGGGTGTTGGGAGACTTCTGCCAACCGATAGGACCTCTCCAAGTTTATATCCTTTACCTGTGACGGGCTGCTCTTTCCCAGGGGAGGGAGAGAGGGCCTGCTTTCACCCCTTTAAATCACCTCAGAGGCCAGTCTACCTGCAGGGACACTCCCCAGTGTCTGCTGGTGCTGCCTGATAGCTCTAGGTCAGCGAGGTTGGTGTAACCTGTAACTGCTCTGTGCCGTGGCCCTGGGAAAGGCTGGTTCAGCTGTCATAGGACCTGACTTGCAGGAGCAGACATCAGAATAACTGGGGAATTTTGTTGCAGGCTGCTCCTGACACCTCATGGTAAGAGGTAGCACAAGGGGGGTACAATAGGGTCTTCTGGATCCAATGTGGCCCCCTGATAGGGCTCTTAATTGGACCCTGTGGCATTGTGCAGGGTGACTCCCTCAAAGAGGAAGCCGAAGCTTGGCTGGGTGTGTGATATAGGGCTGTATCATAGAGAACACAGCGGAAATGTAGAAATAATGACGATGGCAGTGTTCACTCCCCACTGCAGGGGCCTGGACTCAGCTCTGAGAGAGAGGACAGACCAGGAAAACCAGATGTAACCAACCAGGAAGGAGGCTCTCCTTGAGTCTGAGGCCAGCCTGGGCTGCACAGTGAAACCCGTCTCATAAAACAAAACAGGGCCTGGAGAGATGACCCAGTGGCTAAGAGCATTGGCTTCACTTCCAGAGAACCCAAGTTCAATTCCTAGTACCAACAGGGTGACTTAGAACCGGTGTAACTCTAGGAGGATATATTGCCCTCTTTTGGCCCTCTTGGGTACTGCATTCATGCAGTGCAGAGGCAAAGGAGACAGAGTCAGGCAGATCTCCGAGTTCAAGGCCAGCCTGGTCTACATAGCAATTTTTTTTCCAGGACAGCCAAGGCTACACAGAGAAACCCTGTCCTAAACACTTCCCCCAATTTTTTTTGAAAACGCAAACAACAAATAAGAGGGTGGTGAAGCGCAGTTGGTAGGGTGCCTGTCTAGCATGCACAAAGCCCCGGGTTTGGTCTCTCGCACCACGCAAACCCGGCAGAGTGAGAGATCCCTAAAGCCCACAGTTGTGTTGTCCCTCACAGGTCAGCTGCTAGTTTTTGCCTGTCTCTCAACCCTGAATTCTCACGCCTTCTTGGGAGTGAGATGTGTTGTCCGCCCACTTACAGACGGGGAAATCGAGTCTCTGGTGAAGTTAATTATGAAGTTGACCTTTGTACTTAGCCCTCTGCTCTATTTCTGCCTCCTAGTAATCATTTTACTGACATTGTCAAATCTCTAGTCAGAGACTCTGGGCCTTGTTGAGCTGGTCTGCCTACCCTCGGCCTCAGACCTGGTGTGTGAAGGGGTCTTGGGGTAGTTGTGCAACTACGACATGGAAACTGCCTGTAAGTCCCCCATGGGGTCATTCTTCTTTCCTGCTATAGTTTCCCACTACCCATGACATAGAAGCCCCGTCTGTCCTTGATTACAGGTCTATGCCCTTCAGGGACTTTGCCTGGAGCAGGGCCAATGTGTGACAGGCAGAGTCTGGGAACCCAGCAGCCTCTTTCTGATGCTCTTTCCTGACAAGTCGAGGGCAGATGAAATGGCAGGTGGCCAAGGCAATGTGGGACTTGGGTTTTGGTCAGGAACCCTGGTTGTGCCTCATCCCTCACCAACACACTCCCCCCCCCCCCCCCCCCCCCCCCCCCCCCCCCCCCCCCCCCCCCCCCCCCCCCCCGCCTACTTTCAGGCCAGTTTCCTCGCACACCAGCAGAGTTCTGGAAGGTGGGCCCGCAAGCTTTGTCTGGCCCTAAGGATCTGAGCAAGGCCGTTTGACTTTTTCCAGGCTCAGTTTCCATGCTACAAACCAAGGGTGGTAATAACAGCTGGCAGTGAACCCTTGATGGCTGTTACCTGTTATTAGTATAAGTATCAGACTGCACGTTAAGGTCACAGAGAGGCCGGCAATAGCCACCCTCCTCCGGCCCCAGGGTTTGTGGAGTGCTCAAGAAGGAAGGGGCATATCACTGGCACATTGCCTCCCTCGATTTCCAAGGTCCCGGCCCCTCCCAGCGAGCTCTATTCTGTCCTGTCAGGGGGATTACAGGGTGGGAGGCCTGAGATGGGAGGCAAAGATGGCCGAGTGGGGAGTGATGGCCTGGGGGAGAGCCGCTGAGTCGCAGGAGAGGGAGACAGGCTGCTGAGCTATAAATACCTCCCAGGTAACAGGACCTGTAAATGAAGGGAGGGAATTAGTCACATTCAGAGGCGCTTGGGAGAGAGGACAGGGAGCAATGACCTGAATCCATGGAAGGGAAAAAATTAGGCAAACCTTGGAAGGAGGGAGGCTGGGGGCCTGGGTGCTATGTCTCTTCAGAGGGGTGCCCTGAGCAGAGTCTGCTGGGCAGAGGTCAGATATACTTGTCATGGCAGGAGAGGCTGCAGGGGATGAGACACACTTTCCCTGTCTCTGACTCCCTAGACCTATTCTCTTTGAAAGTCCCTATGGCCGACTAGCCCGGGCATTTCCTCATGTCTGTCTAAAGGATGTTTCCGGGTGTTGTCCTCACCTTCTCTGAGACCTGACACTCCCTGAACCTTATACTTGAAGCTTTGGAGCGACTCCCTAAGTTCCTGAGTCAGCTAGAGGGTGTTTGCTTGGGAGAGTAGGAAGGACGTATTCCTTCCTTTCTCATTGAAATCGGCTGGGGAGGCTAGGCCACAGCATGCTTCCTAGTCTCTTAGTCCTCTTCCTGCTTTGCCCCTTCCAGGTGGTTGCCAGAGCAACAGTCAGCGCATGCCCTCCCGTGCTCACACGCTCCCAGCACTACTAGGAATGGAGTCTAGTTTCCTTGGCCTGGGTTAACAGGGGCCAACCCCACACCACTCCAGGCCCTCATGGCATGGAGATCTAATCTGAAGCCTTGCACGTGCTAGGTCAACCCCTACCACTGAGTTATACCCCCCAGTACTTCAGACTTACACTCTTTCTCCTCCCCCCCCCCCCCCCCCCCCGGGTTTCTCTGTGTAGCCCTGGCTGTCCTGGAACTTGCGCTGTAGACCAGGCTGACCTCGAACTCCACTTGCCTCTGCCACCACTGCCCTGTTAGACTGGGCTCTTTAACCACATTCTCTGTTCTTGCTCTCCCTAACCTGCAGCCTGTTAGCTGAAATTCTCCATTGCGTTGCAAGAGCTGTTCTTTCAGCCTAGACTGCTTGTCTCTTGCTCTGCCTGGTAGGCTTGCATTTTCTCTCAAGACCCAAGGTTAGATCTGTGTCCCTGATGTCTCACTGGCTGAGTGAGGTTCTTTTTGGTTAAGCTCTGGAGACACAGCGGTGACAGTGCCCGGAAGTGGTTAAGGTTCAAATTAGAAGGCCTGCTCTGTTTCTTGCTGTGTGGCCTCAGGAGAATAAACACGCCCTCCTGGGCCTTAGTTTCCTCATATGTTTAAAAAAAAAAAAAAGGAGGGGGTGGTGGTGTGCGGGGATTCTCACTATGCTTCTCAACGGTCACAAGAAAAACAAAAAACAAAACCTGCTCAACCCTTGCCTGAGATGGGTTTAGCACACAGTCGACGGTGGCTGCTGTTGGGGTCACAGTATTGATCGCAGTGTTTCTGTGTCTGCCTTCCCCGCGGGCTGAGATGGGGGCGGGGGCTGTGCGGCGTCCCGGTGTGACTCGTCGCTGCATCCGCGGTGGCCAGCTCGCGCCTGGCACTGAGACGGTCGGCAAATGTTTGCTGAATTAATGAGTGGGGGCTGCAGGGAGGGCTTGGGCTGCAGTTCCGCCTGGACTGTTGCAGCTGGGGCGCGCATGTACATGTGTGTGCCCCTGGGAGCGGTAGTGAGGGGTGTTTGGGGAGGGGGGAGCCGGATTCGTGTCCCGGGGGTCTGGCGGCGCCGTGGGCAGCCTGGCGCGCCCGCTCCCTGGGGTCCCCGCCGAGCGCCTGCCTGGCTGCGGGACCCCGTTGCCAGGAGCAGTCAGGATGCGGCAGCGTCTCCATGGCAACGCGGCATCTCGAGCCTCGCGCCGCCCTCCCCCGGCGCCCCGCAGTGGGCAGGAGGCCGAGCCTGGCAGCCCCTCCCGGCCCAGCAGCCAGCAAGCTGGGCCAGGAGGCCAAAGCCTGGTAGGAGGGGCTGAGGAGGGGGCTCCTTATTTTTCTGGGAATGAAAGGCTGACCTGCCTTTACTTCCCTCTGTGTCTGGGGGAAGCAGAAAAAGAAGACTGTCTTCTGTTCATATGTAACGTCTCCCCCAACCCCAACAAGCTAGGAAATCATGGACAAGTTCTGGTCAGGGCCAGAGCCTCTTGAGGGATGTCTGATCTAAATCCTGACTGTGAAAATGGCACAGTGACACAGGCTGGAGGGGCTGGGGAGAGGGCCCTGAAGCACGGTCCAGAATACCATCCTGAACCAGTGTGAGTCGATTGCTCTCTCATCCAGTGTCAAGCACGGTGTCCACCGCTCATAGATACTGCCCATGTCCCCAGTACATGCTATGATCCTCTTTACCCTGGTAACCATAACCCTAAACCCACTTACTGCTTCCTACTGTGGGTTTGGACCCCCTAGCTCCTATGCAGTTTCTTCACCTCTACAAGGTGTTACTCATTATGGCCCTAGGATCAAGTGTTTGCTATCAAACACCCACTCAGGTACCCACAGCACCACCGTGTAACTACTTGGTGCTCTCCTTCCTTTTTTAGGATTAGTGCCTTTTAACAGTTTCCAGGGATCATGCGCTGCTCCCAGTACGTATCTGGTGGTCCCTCAGCGTTCTCTTATGAAGCGTCCAATAATCTGAACAGTCAGTGTAGTTCCCATACCCTTCCTGTACTCACGTCAGAGTACTTAGCGATGACCACTACAGCCTCTCTCTGTTCAGTATATCCCCATTGGGCACCTCCTGGCCCACCAGGTAAGTTCTGTCTTGATCATACTCTGTCCTCACTTTCACCCTCGAAGCCTCAGTACCGCCAGGCCGTTGTGCTCTCAATAACCAGGAGGGGGCGCACGAACAGTCTCCAGGAGACCACAGCGTGGGGTGCGGCCAGAGTGGAAGGTCAAAGGGCAGAGTGTCGTTGTACCGAGACTGAATCCATGCCCAGGGTGGAGCCGTATCCCAGGGAGGTTCTTCCCGAAAATGCTGCACCCTCTACGAGATAGCCTTCGCTGGCTGGCAAAAGACACCGTCGTGGATTGGGCTCTGAGAGGGAACGCGCGCCCTCTGGTGGCCGCGGAGCAGAGCTGCTCCCCAGGTTGTTAGGGAAGAGGCGCAGGTACCTGCTTGAGCGGTCTTTGAAGGGCTAAGGTCACCCCTACCTTCCTTCTATCAAAATGGGATTTCCTTCTATCTGTGGATGAGATAAATGGGCTCCTATCTGTGCATGTGTACAGAGCTCCATCAAGAGGGCCCAGGTTAGGTTTCTGCAGACTGTTATGTTTGGGTGATTCGCTAAGATTGAACTGTGATCTTGTGCCCATTTATGGCCTGGCATCATTGATAGAGAGTGATTGAGTTTTTTGAAATGTCTCCTCCATCTGTTTTGCATGACTGGTGGTGGCACTCAAGCCTGTGAAGTGTTATAGGGTCAGCAAGGAACATGGTGAGGCAGTGACGGAGGTCTGGGTTTGAGCTCTACTTCCTCCTTCCTTCCTTCCTTCCTCCACCCCCTCTCTTCCTCCCTCCCTCCTTCCTTTCTTTTCTTTTCTTTTTTGTTTTTTGAGATAAGGTTTCTCTGTGTATCTCTGGCTGTCCTGGAACTTGCTCTCTAGACCAGGCTGGTCTCGAACTCACAGAGATATGCCTGCCTCTGCCTCCCGAGTGCTGGGATTAAAGGCGTGTGCCACCACTGCCCTGCTGGCCCTCATTTTTTAAAAAGGTATATGTGTGTATGTCATGTGTGTAGGTGACAGCAGAGGCCAGAAGAGGGTATCCAATCCCCTACAACTCTAATTACAGTTGGTTTGGAGCACTGGATGTGGGTTCCGGAACTAACTGAACTCTAGCCCTCTGAAAGAGCACCAAGTGCTTTTTTCTTTCTTTCTGTTTGTCTGTTTTTGAGACAGGGTCTCACTGCATAGCCTTGGCTGACCAGGAAGTCACTTTGTAGACCAGGCTGACCTCAAACTCACAGAGATTCATCCATCAGACTCCACCCCCTGAGTGAGTAGCTCAGTTGGTAGTGTGCTTGCCTGGCAAGCATGGAGCCTTGGGTTCTATCCTCAGCACCACAAAATCTTGGCAGGGTGTTTGGAAGCTCAAGATCCTTCTTGACTGCATAATGAATTCAAGGCCATCCTGGGCCAGATGAGACCTTATCTCAGCAATAAGATTAATACAATAAAATGAATTAAATAAGGACAAAAACTCCCCCCAC
The DNA here is from genome assembly GCA_004026605.1 of Ondatra zibethicus. Taxonomy (NCBI): domain Eukaryota; kingdom Metazoa; phylum Chordata; class Mammalia; order Rodentia; family Cricetidae; genus Ondatra; species Ondatra zibethicus. The sequence goes on from PVIU01001647.1 coordinate 189,533, forward strand.
TCCCCAGGGTGATTGTAAAGGTTAAATCAGTGGAGGAGGAGGTGGAAAGGGGAGGGAGGAAGGAGGAGAGCAGGAGGAGGAGTATGGGGAGGAGCTTGGGGCTGCCAGCAGCAGTGTGGTAGTTAATCATGAGACCATTTAATGTCCAAGAGGTGGTATTGCTCCCCCCAAGCTCCTCTGGCTCTTGAGAGCTTTCCTCAGTTTTATTTAATAAACCCATGTTCTCTGCATGTGTGAGAGAGGCATGACCATACCAGGTAGACTTGGTAGAGAGCCTGACTCAGAGGCTCTCGGCAAGGGCCAGCTGCCAGGCAAGAGTGACAAGGCCCCACCAGGCTTTCAGGGTGAGCTCCAGGGGCCCTCTAGTCCTACTAGGGTTGGGGGCAGAGGGAGGGGCAAGAGGACCCTTGCTTTCTGCTGCTCTGTGTTCTCGTGGTGCCTGCGGCCTGGATCAGATCCCCTCGCCCCAGTAGGGCGTGGCTGACAGAGTAAATGTGTGTCCTAGTTCAGGCAGCCGAATCTGGGGGCCTCGTTAGAACCTTTCCTGCAAGAGCAAGAGCAGGAAGGAAGTAGGGAGGCTGAGGGACAGGGCGGAAGGAAGGAAGGATGGGGCAGGCTCCAGCTAGGAGCAAGTTCTCTCTGGGACTAGCCAAGAGAAAAGGTCATCGGGACTGGATTGGCTTTTAGCACTGGGATGGTCACCCTGGCTGGGGTTTACATGTCAGTGTGTGTATGTGTATGTGAGTGTGTATGGTGGCAGGGAGGGGACAAGAAAGTATGAGGATGAGTTCTTCCCTTCCTTAGGGACTCTGTGGCAGTGAAGTCTGGAATGGGGAGCGATGCCTGGGCCTGGAACGGGGCATGGCCTTGCTCCTCTTCATCCCTGTTTTCCACACTGCCTGATCTGCCACTGAAGCCCACACTGAGTGAAGCACTCACTGCCTGTGAGCCCACACATACTCTCAGCAGCCATGACTGAGGGCATACTGTGTGTTGGGTTAGGCTTACAAGCCTGAAGGAGGCCGGTCCCTGCCCTTGCAGAGAGGAGGATGAGTCACCAGGCCTGTGACAGCCCAGAGAAGATAGATGTCTGACCCATGCTAGAAGGTGTAGAACTTCCTGGAGGGAGTACAAGATGCAAAAGGACGAGCAGACAATTTGTCAAGACAGGGGTAGGGTGGGACGAGGGTACTAGGGACCGGTGGTTTCAAAGTAAAAGACTGAGGGGGTGCAGCATTCTGGTGTCAGCTGGGGGTGTAGACTGAGAGGGGAAAGGTGAGGAGACTGGGCCCGGAGCTGTGCTTTTGCTTGTGAGAGCAAGGAGGCACCAGAGAAGGTTCCAGGCAGGTGGCCAGAGTGGGCGAAGGCGTGATGGGGGAGATTCAGGGCTTCTAGGATATGGCTTCAGTCCCCTCAGCGCCTTTACAGGGGAAGGCCAGATCACTCCGAGCCCCCAGGAGCAGTCCAGATGTCACCCTGTCTCTGGAAAGGCTACTCAGTCTCATGGCTTGCCCTCCCTGCCCGCCTCACTCTCAGCAGAGGTCTATGTCTTCATCCCATTATGTCCCCAGCCCCTTGCCTTTGTGCCCTGGCTGTCACGATGAGATGCCCCGCCTCCTCCCTGGACCTGGATGGGCTCATGAGCCAGCCAGTCTGTAGCATGGATAATAAAAACCCAGAGACAGATATTGGGGTTCAAGCTGAAGATCAAAAAAGCAAAACAGCCAAGCCACTAGAAGAGTCTTATCTCTACCAAGGCTGGGCAACTGCAGACTGAGCCCTGAGCCTCTGTCTCCTCCTGTTTTATATTCCCCTTCGGTGCTGGAATTAAAGGCATGTGACTTCCTAGGACTGGGATTAAAGGTGTAGGCCACCACTACCTAGATGTTTTTCTACATTGATCTTTTGTAGCCCAGGGTGGCCTTGAACTCACAGAGATCCATCTGCCTCTGTCTCCCAAATCCTGAGATTAAAGGTGTGCGGCACCACTGCCTGGCCTCTAGTGGCTTAGTTTTGCCCTCTGATTTTCAGGCAAGCTTTATTTATTAAAACATAAATAAGGGCTGGAGAGATGGCTCAGAGGTTAAGAGCACTGACTGCTCTTCCAGAGGTCCTGAGTTCAATTCCCAGCAACCACATGGTGGCTCACAGCCATCTATAATGAGATCTGGTGCCCTCTTCTGGCATGCAAGCATACATGGAAGGAATGTTGTATACATAATAAATAAAATCTTTTAAAAAACATAAATAAGATATCACTATACAAATCCATTTGGATTTAAGACACTGGAGATGAGGAGAGGGCTTGTGACCTGATGTGGGTCAGTCAGAACCTTGACTGGGGGCAACAAGGAAGCTGGGAGCGTCATGGATGTGGGTCACACAGATCCTCTTGCTAAGAAGGGTCTGCATGGCTGAATGTGCTGTTATGTCTTTTTTATTTTATATTATTTTATTTTGAGGGAGGGTCTCATGCATCTCAGGTTAGCCTTTAACTTGTTAACTTTGTTTTTTTGAGACAGAGTTTTTCTGTGTAGCCCTGGCTGTCCTGGAACTCACTCTGAAGACCAGGCTGGCCTCGAACTTACAAAGATCTGCCTGACTCTGCCTCCTGAGTGCTGGGATTAAATGTGTGCACCACTACTGCCCAGCACTTAAAAATTTTAAAAAAGGTTATTTATTTGTAGTGTGTGTGTGTGTGTGTGTGTACACGCATGCGTGCTCTTGCATTTATGCAGGTGCTAAGTCCACATTGGGGGGCAGTAGTTGATACTGGATACTTTATTATTACTTAAGTATTTATTTATTTTTATTTGTATGGTGTTTTGCCTGCATGTATATCTGTCTTGTACCACTTGTGTGCCTGGTACTTAAAAAGCAGTCAGATCCCCTGGGACTGGATGGTTGTGAGTTACCATATGGGTGCTGGGAATCTAACCTGGGTCTTCTGGAAGAATAGCAGGTGTTCTTAGGCACTGAGCTTCTGACCTCTGTGGGTACCAGGTGCACATAAATAATGCAGGCAAACACACAAAATAAAACAAAGGAAATATAAAAATGCACATGTGTGTGCGCGTGCGTGCGCGCATGTCTGTTTATGGGCACCGTGTGGAGGTCAGTTCTCTTCACTTTTGTGTGGTCCTAGGGACTGAGCTCAGGTCATCAGGTTTGTGTCTTTACCCACAGAGCAATCTTGCCAGGTTCGGAGGATGGTTTTGAACTTTGGATCTTCCTGTCTGTACCTCCTCAGTGCTGGGATTACAGCCAACATTTGCCAGCATTCACAGTTTTGTGGTGCATTGAGGATGGAACCCAGGACCCAGTGTGCTACCTAAACTCCGTAGCTAACAGTGGGAACTACATTCCATTCCTAGTCACCTGATGCTTTTTTTTTTTTTTTTGCTAATGAGCTCTGTATCTTCAATGTAACTGGTGGGGGAAGACCCCTCTCATCTCTACTTTAGGGTAGAGAGCTGCGATAGGGGTACATGGACCTGTGACTTCCCCTCTTTCTTTAAGTTGTCCCATGTGTGGTCAGTGAATCCTCAGTTCCCTGAGGCTAGGACAGGGGGCAGAACTGCCTCCTCTGTGTATCTCCCTCAGCTTCTCCAGCTGAACCACACAGTTCAGGGCTGCGGCCAGGCAGGACAGAGCAGCTAGGGGAAGCCAGCCTTATCAGGCTCGAAGATGCTGCTGTCTGTGATGCTGGGGGCATCTTCATGGATCACCAGGCTGCTACCCAGGGGATTTCTGTTTACCTTGACTTGAGACCAGTCACCACAGAGCCACAGATGGGGACCTTCAGAAACAGCAGATATGGAGCTAAGGTGCATTGCTCTCTTTCCTCCTTGAGCCCATCCCCAGGCTGGTGGGGCAGAGATGTGTGTTTTCAACTTGACTTGTTCTGGGGACAGGGAGATGATGAGGGATGAGGGCCCTTGGTTGTCACCAGTCTACAGCAGTTAGGTCCTTGAACTTTAGGGAGTGGGAAGCAGGGCAGCTAGGCCCGAGAGAAAAGCCCCTGCAGATGGGTCTTTGAGTGAAGCACAGGGGTGGCTAAGATGCCTCCCTCACTGGTGACAGACTCAGACCTGTAGGATACGGTCCTCCTAGCCCTATAGCCATTAACTGGTGATAGCTGCTCCCCCAGGGGCGGGGCCTCGTAAACACGCTCCCACTCACCGCTCATGCTGGAATGCTGACAGGGAGGCTCCATCTTGTGCAGGTGTTATGCACAATATTCTCACTAACTTGCTTGTCCAGTGTTTTCCCCCCTTGACCCAGACTGTGAGGTTCAGGTGGCTGGGCCCTCATCTGTTGTACCCCATGTTTTCAGTGAGTGGCCCCACAGGTTGGGAATTTCAGACCGACCTGACCCTGCTCTCATGGAGTTCATACTGTAGCTAAACAAGTAAACCAATTTATTCTTTTTGTTTCTTTTTCCTTGGAACGGGGTCTCACTGTGAAGCTCAAGTAGGCCTCGAACCCAGGATCCTCTTGCCTCAGCCTCCCAAGTGCTAGGATTATAGACATGGACCACTATGCCTAGCTGCCAGGATAACTTTATTATACATATTCAGAATTTGTTGTTTTCAAAAGTGACAAAATACTCCTAATGGGAAATTCATCTTACTAAATTTTAGATAGGGTCTCATGTAGCCAAGGCTGGCCTAAACTTCCTATATAGCCAAGGATGACCTTGAACATCTAATCCTCCTGCCCCTGTCTCTGGAGTGCTACTGATTACAATCGGACAGCACCACTCCGGGTGTATGTTGTGCTGGGGATTAAAGCCAGGATGCTGTGCCTTTCAGGCAAGCATCTGCCCTCTGAGCCACATACTCAGGCCATCATTCTATTTCTCATGCTAGCGGCACCATTTAATTCCTCACTGACAGCACGGAATGGTCCCAGTGTTTTCATATCTCTATTTTCACGTTGAAAAACTTCTAGTACTTGGGAGACAGAGGCAGGAGGATCTCTGTGAGTCCAAGACCAGCCTGTCTATGTAGTGAGTTTCAGGACAGCCAAGGTTACATAGTGAGACCCCGTCTCAAACAAAAATTATGCATTTTTGTAGTGGGGCTGGTGGTGGCGCACACCTTTAATCTTAGCACTTGAGAGGCAGAGGCAGGCGGACCTCTGTGAGTTCGAGACCAGCCTGGTCTGTCCCATTTATGACTGAGCGCTCACAGTTTGACCAGTTGTGTCTCTGCGTTATCTGCTGACACAGCAGAAGGAAGCTTGCAAGGCTGAGAATAGCACAGAGGTACGACCACAAATAAATAAATACTTAGAAAGTGGTTTGACAGGGCTGGAGAAATGCCTGAAGTTTTACAGAGGCTAAGAGCATAGGCTGCTCTTCCAGAGAAACCTAGTTCAATTCCCAGCACCCACATGGCAGCTCCCAACCATGTGTGATGAAGTTCCAGGGGATCAAATATCCATTCCTGGCCTTCTTGGGAACCAGGACTCATGTGGTCCAGACATCTACACAGACAAATCACTTGTACATATAATCTAAATACAGATGATGAGATGGCAGACACAACCTACCCCTACCCTATGGCTTTCACTTTGAGTGAGTGATAGGGATCTGAACTCAGAACCCCTTACTTGCAGGACAAGTGCTTTGCCCACGAGCCACCTCTCCAGTCCTTAGATTAGAAACACATCTGTGAAAAACAACGTTGCTTCATCTCTCTTCTGGCCTCGTTTTGCATTCTCATGGCGGTGCCCACTCCTGCCAGCCTTCCCTCAGGAAGCCCTGGGAGAGAAGCTGAGATGTGAGATTTGCAGAGGCTTCCTTAATACTACAGTGAGCTCAGGTGTATCCATCACCATGGTAACCACACTAGGCGATAACATCCGGTTTCTTCCTGGCCATCTAGCTGTATCTAGGCTGCCTGGCTGGGCCCTGCCACCTCTGCTGAATCTCTTTGAGCATTATTCATGCCCCCTGAACCTTAGTGGAGTGACTGATAAAGATGTCCCACACTACCGGTGTGGTGGCGCACACCTTTAATCTTAGCACTTGGGAGGCAGAGGCAGGCGGACCTCTGTGAGTCCCAGGGACCATGAGCCAGGTTCCCCTAAAACCCGAGCAACCTCCCATCCGACAGTTTAGCTACCCTTGGAACAAAAGTTTCAGCGGAGACCAGGGAGCAGAAGGGGAGAGCTAGAGAGGAGGGGTGTTGTCTGGACAGGGCAGTGAGGCAGCAGTGAGGCCCTGCTCATTTTTATCTGGAGAGGCCTAGAGGGACCAAGGGCCTGCCCTGTTTTACGTAGTGCTACCTGACCAAGCCTTCTGCCACCAAGATTGCAAATGGCCCGCCAGAGTGCCCTTGCCACTTTTTGTCTGACAGGGGAGCTGACGTGTTTTTTGTTTGTTTGTTTGTTTTTGTTTTTTCTGTTTTGTTTTGAGACGGGGTTTCTCTGTGTAGTCCTGGCTATCCTGGAACTCACACAGTCAAGACTGGCCTCGAACTCAGATATTAATCTGTCTCTGTCTCCTGAGTGTTGAAATTAAAGGTATAAGCCGCCACCACTGGGCCGAACCGAACTGTGCTGTTTTTAGTACGCGCGCGTGTGTGTGTATGTGCGTGTGGTGTGTGTGTGTGTGTGTGCGTGTATGTGTGTATGCATGTGTGTGTGTATGCATGTGTGTATGTGTGTGTATGCGTGTGTGTATGTGTGTGTATGCGTCTGTGTGTATATGTATGTGTGTATGTGTGTGTATGCATGTGTATGTGTGTGTGTATGTGTGTGTATGTGGGGGGCACTAGTGCCATACAAACCTGTGGAGGTCAGAGGACAACTCTGTGGAATTGGTTCTCTCTTACCATTACATGGTATATGGATTAAGCTCAGGTCAGCAGGCTCTGTGGTCAGTGCCTTCACCCTCCTAGCCATCTTGTTGCGTACCCCAACCCCAATCTTTTCAAAAGGATTTTTGTTTTCGTGGGTTTTTTCTTTGTTTTTGTTTTTTTCACTCTGAGCCTCTTTCTGGGACCTCAGACACTGATCATTCCTCTGAACAGCCTAGAAATCTCTCTTTAAGCCTCCTAGTGGTTCACTGCCCATTCGCTTGCACACCTCCTCCTGTGGTGCGGGCTCACTGCCTTGAAATCCAGCTTGTTTTGTCCTTGGGCTGCTTTGAGGGAGACTGTAGTGGTCTCAGTTGTCCCCTTGGCGTTCTAGGGTCACCTAGGAAGTCAAACTCCAGGCAAGCCTGTGAGGGGTTGTCCATCTGGTAATTGAGGGTCACTAGGCTACGGAGCACGTGACTCTGGAAGGCCTGGCCCTTCTCCCTCATTCCCTCTGCCTTGCTAAAAACTGGACATTCCTGAAGCTAGCCCCAAGTTCTATTCCCTTATGCGGCCAATCCCTCCTCCTGAAGCTGACTACCAAGGTCCAGCTATCAAAATATTGAAGTCCGGCAATCAAAAGCCCCGTTTGGCTCACCTAATTAACATGCCCAATTAAAATTAAACACCTCATCCTACCTCGGGGTTTCCCTTTGTACCTTTATAAACTGCCACTTTCCTATGTGCCACATCTGTCTTCCTTCTATCCGGAGGCAGCCCTTTGTCCCTCTGGGACAAACAAACCTATCCCTTTCCTTTGTTCCCTTCCCCTCTCCCTCATCCTCTATCTCCTGTCTCTTCCTCTTATCTCTGCCCTCTGTCCCTCTGAGGCAAATCTCCTTTGTGCTGAGAACTTGGTCTTGGGGTGTTTGGGGCTGACTTCGAGGTTCCCTACAGTTAGCCTCTGGGCAAGCCTGTGAAAGGTCATCTAGACTGGGTTGACTGAAATGCAAACACACACTCTCTGGACGCAGCACCTTTCTTTAGGTTGGGATCCTGGACTGAGTGCGAAGGAGAAAGCAAGCTATGCATTCATTGTCACATTTCCCAACTGCAGATGCAATGTGACCGGCTGCTTTAGGCTCCCGCTGCCAGGCCTTTCTTGCCACAGCGGACTATATCCTTGATTAGAAAAAAAACCCCTCCCCCTTCGTAAGATGCTTTGGACAGGTATTTTATCAAAGCAATGGGTAAAGTACCTGATACACACCAAACTAGCTTTCTTGTGCTGTCCACTGACGTGTGTGTCTCACTTACATGTGTACCCCACGGAGCACACAGCAAGTGGCCTCTTTGCCCCACACAGGCCCCCAGTGGTCCCTGAGGGCAGTGTGTTCCCAGTCCTGGCGTCAGCTTTCTTCCCAGCTGACAGTGTCTGCTCCTCATGAGCAATCTTTCCAGGGCCTCATCTCCTGAGCAGCTGTCCCCTGGGTGTGCTGGTCTAGGACAGGCCCCTTCTGCAGTCACTGTTTTTCCAACATGTAAGAACATATGTGTCGGTTGCAGGAAAGGAAGAGAATGTCCCCAATCCCACCATCCAAACAGCTCCTTGGGGCCTCTTTCCCAAAACTGATGCCAATGTGTCAACGTGAGCGGCCAGACCAAGATTAGCTGCAGCTGGTGAAGGTGACTTTCATTGTAGACACCATAGATGTAGGGTTTGTGACTGAAGAGCCCTCGGATGCATGACGGCCTCCACAAGGAGATGGACTCCGGTAGCAAGGAGGATCTCCTTCCCAAGCGATGATGCTGGAGTTGAGGAGACATCTTCAGGGCAGTGCCTCCTCCTCAGCTGTCTACCCAACTGCTCTCTACTCTATGCCCCGCCCCTTCCTCCTCTAGAACCCAAGGCTGGGATCCAGGGTCAGGGCAAACCTGGGTTCCCAGGGCAGAATCATGGAGCATGGAGGGAGTGAAGTCTTCAGTTCTGGTACTCCAAGGCCCCCACAGGATCGGGTAATTCTCCTGGCGCTCCCCTCCTCTCACGGGTCAGGCACCTGGAGTCTCTAGTTGAGGAAGAGTGATCCCAGGCACCTGGCTTTTCTTCTCCACGATCCTATTTTTTTTCTCATTTTAGCTCTTTTCTTTTTGGGTCTTACTTCTTACTATGCAGCCCTGGCTTTGAATTCACAGCAAGTCTCCTGCCTCTGCTTCCAAGTGTTACATATCATGCTCAGCTTTCCCCATTGTTTTTATACGTGAGACAAGGTCATCCAGGTTGGCCTATAAATCACTGTGTAGCCTGGATGATCTTACACATTCTGACCCTCCAGCTTCTACCTCCTGAGTGCTGAGATTCCAGGCATGCACACCATGCCTATTTTTCTTTGTGTGTGAGTGCATGCATATATTTACACACACATGTGTGCATGTGTGCGTGCAGGTGCACATGCCAGAGGGCAGCATCAGCTGTCATCCATAATTACTGTTTTTTTTTTTTCTTTTTTCTTTTTTTTTCTGAGATAGGGACTCTCTCTGGCCAGGAACTTGCCAAAGGATAGGCTGGTCACTGAACCCAGGATCCTCCTGCTTCTAAGTTCTGTGTACACTTCCATGTCTCAGCATTATTTTTAGGTTTACTTATTATTTTACATCTTATTCCATTTATCTATTGTGTATGCTTTTGTAGGTGTATATACCACAGTGCATGGAGGTCAAAGGACAAATTCAGGGAGCCAGTTCTCTCATTTACCATGTGGGTCCTGGGGCTTGAACTCAGATCCTCAGGCTTGACAGCAAGTGCCTTTATCTCCTAAGCTGTCTCACTGGCACTTTTTGAATTTAAAAAAAAAAAGAGAGAGAGAGATTTCCTTTTAGTTAGCGTGTGTGGATGAGTATGGATGGGCGACATTTGTTTAGTTAGTTAGCGTGTGTGGATGAGTGTGAATGGGTGACATTTGTTTAGTTAGTGTGTGTGGATGAGTGTGGATGGGTGACATTTATTTGCAGGTGCCTAGGGAAGTCAGAAGAAGGTGTCCAGTTCCCTGGAATCAGAATTATGGGTGGTTTGAACCACCTAACATGAGGCCTTTGGAAGAGCAGGAATCATTCCTAACTGTGATCCATCTCTCCAGCCCCATAGCCCAGCTTTTCTTTTTTTTTTTTTTTTTTTTTTTTTTGGAGAGATACTTGTCTCACTGGGTAGCTTTGGCTGTCCTAAAACATGCTCTCATGCTCTGTACACCAACCTGGCCTCCTCGAACTCACAGAGATCCACCTGCTTCTGTCTCCCGAGTGCTGGGATTAAACCACCGCCCAGCTATGGTTGGACATTTTATCTTATTCACTTTTCAAGTTTTATTTATTATTATTGGGCATGCGTGCATGATGTGCTATGTGCCTGTGCCTGCCGTGCTGGGCACCTGGAGGTTAGAGGACAATATCATGGGATTGGCTGTCTCCTTCCACCTTTCTGTAGGCTCTTGGAGTCAAGCCTAGATGTCAGGCCTGCATGTGGGGTGTCAGGCCCTTGTAACTGCTGAATTGTCTCTGTGGCCCTGGCTGTACAGTTTATATTCCCACCAACAAAGGGTAGCCTCCACTGTGGCACTTTCAGCTCAAGGTCAAGGTCATCCACCTCAGCTCCCAGTGCCACCCTTAGTGAATACCCCAGTGTGACCAGAGGTTACAATAACTGGTTTGTCTGCAGCTGCCCTGGCAATCTACTGGACCCTCAGGCTACTTCTCATGGACAGACACCCAGCTGGCTTTTCTTGACCCCAAACCTGTATAATTGCTTTGTGGGCACCTGAATGTCAACATTTCTGTTGGTCCTCATTCAGTCCCATCTCGTGGGGACAGAGTTGACCCTCCAATTGTCCTGACAACCAGGAGAGCAGCTTAGCCAAAGCTCATCACACACACCAGACTTCACATGCTTCAGGATGACCGGTTAAGGAACTGATACCACTTCCATTTCAGAGAAGAGGAAGTTGAAACACAGAGAAGGTAAATAACTTGCCCAAGACGACCAGGAAATGGCAGAGCTAGGATTAGAGCCTGGAAAGCTTGGGCTTAGAAGAGCACTGTTGGGAAAGTGCTCATTTGATGCCCAGAGCCCACATAAAAGAAGAGGAGCGCGATGCTGAGCGCCTCTGGCCCCAGTCTGTAATCCCAGCTTTGGGGGTGGTGTTGGGTAATGCACCGCTGGCACCATGTAGCCTAACCTACACACAGAGCTTCAGGCCAGTGAGACACCTTGTCCCAAACAAAAAAGGTGGAAAGCCCTTAAGGAATGACCTGGAGGCTGTCCCCTGACTTCCACACGGACCTGCATACATGTGCATATATACCCACACACACGTGAAGAACCTAGGGATTTTGATCCAAACACCTTGGTCTTAACCCTCGCTCTTTTGTCTTGAATCTGGTCTCTGATATCACCTTTCCCTTACCAGTCCCTAAAAACACATGGTGACAAATCTTCGTGACTTTCTTCCTGTTGTTGTTAGCGGCTCACGCTTGTAGCCCAGCACTTAGGGCAGTCAGCCTAAACCTGGAGGTCAGCCTGGGGTACATTGCAGGGCCCTGCCTGAAAGACAAGACAGAATAAAGCAAAACACACACGACACGCCTGAGCTTAGCAGCATATGTCTAAAGCCTTGTTCCAGTTGTATGTAATCTTTGTCACAGGTCACCCGAGAGCTGCGCAGCCCTGGCAGTGGGGGCATCTGTCTGTGATCTCAGCGTAGCGTTCACCAGCAGTTACCTAGAGATCTCCATGAAGATGGTGTACCATGTCAGGTTGACATTTCTTTACCCCTGGAGGGGTCCCCAAAATCAAAGGGAACAGAAGTGGGGCTAAGGTGCTTGAGTCTACTGGACTCAGTTTCCAGAACAGTGCATTGGAGAGATGGCTCAGCAGTTAAGGGCACTTGTTCTTCCAAAAGACCCAGGATCAATTCCCAGCACCCACAGGGCAGCTCACAACTGTCTATAATTCCAGTTCCAGGGAATCTGGAACCCTTATACAGACTTACATGCAGGCAAAACACCAAAGCACATAAAAATAAATGAACCTTAAAAAAAGAAAGAAGAGGAGCCGGAGAGATGGCTCAGTGGTTAAGAGCACTGACTGCTCTTCCAAGGGTCCTGAGTTCAATTCCCAGCAACCACATGGTGGCTCACAACCATCTGTAATGGGGTCTTGTGCCCTCTTCTGGCCTACAGGCATGCATGCAGACAGAATACTATATACTTATATATTACTTAATAAGTAAATATAAAAAAAAAGAAATAGGAAAAAAAAGAAAGGCTTCCAGCATGGAGTAAGATAACAAATATTTATTAGCTATAATAAAAATTAAAATTATAGTATTATAATCATATTATATTATTATAATTTATGATGATGATGTTTGTGGGTTTTTTGTTTTTTTTTTTGGTTTTTCGAGACAGGGTTTCTCTGTAGCTTTGGAGCCTGTCCTGGAACTAGCTGTTATAGACCAGGCTGGACTCGAACTCACAGAGATCTGCCTGCCTCTGCCTCCTGAGTGCTGGGATTAAAGGCGTGCGCCACCACTGCCCGGCGATATTTGTTTTTTCAGACAGGGTTTCTCTGTACAGTCCTGGCTGTCCTGGAACTCTGTAGACCAGGCTGGCCTCAAACTCAGAGATCCGCCTGCCTCTGCCTTCTAAGTGTTGAGATTAAAGGCGTGCTCACCTGGCATTAGCTATTTTTGAAAAGAGTGTTCTGCTTTTACTTAGCTTATTGTGACTATATGTGTATATTTGTTGTGGATATATATATATATATATGTACACATAACACATGCATGAAAATATACATATAACTATGAGGATGTGAGTTCAGGTCCCCAGCACCATGTAAAAATCTGGGCATAGTGACACGTGCCTATATCCCAGTTCTGGGAGGCAGAGGAGGATCCCTGGGGCTGGCCAGTTAGCCAGGCAAGCTCTAGGTCCAGCAAGAGGTCCTGTCACAAAAAAGGAGGAATATTAAGGCATGCGCACGCACACACACACACACGTTAAAGATTGTTTTTGGCTACATATGGTGAGTTTGAAGCCGGTCTTGGATCCATGAGACCCTGAGACCCCCTTCTCAAAGAAAAAGAAATCCTCAGTACCATGAGATACATTCATAATATGGTATAACTATCATTAGTATATACTTTCAGAACTTTTATTTTCAAGATTTATTTTATTTTTTTGGTTTGTATAGCCCTGGCTCTTCTGGAACTCCCTCTGTAGACCGGGCTGGCCTTGAACTCACAGAGATCTGCTTGCCTCTGCCTCCCAGTGCTGGAATTAAAGGTATGCGCTACCACGCCCAGTTTGCTTTTTCCTTTTTGGTCTTGACTCTGGCCCCTGCTGGCACTAATCTCACTTGTGCCTCAGTGACTGTGCTGCAGACACCAGGTCTGTGGACAGGTTTATCCTCAATGACTGTGCTGCAGACACCAGGTCTGTGGACAGGGTCTCAGTGACTGTGCTGCAGACACCAGGTCTGTGGACAGGGTCTCAATGACTGTGCTGCAGACACCAGGTCTGTGGACAGGGTCTCAATGACTGTGCTGCAGACACCAGGTCTGTGGACAGGTTTATCCTCAGTGACTGTGCTGCAG